>VXAY01002045.1:867149-910002 GCA_013399855.1 Oxyruncus cristatus | reverse complement strand
GGGGACGCGCCGCGCTCACCCGCAGCAACCACGGCAGCAGCGCCGCTGGGAGCGGAGCCGGGCACCACCGGGACACAGCAGGGACACAGCGCGGGGTTCATTACCGCCTCTCAGCGCACACACGAATTATCTACTGTAACTCTTAAGCCCAAGGGAGCTGTAACAGACCAGCCCACTGTGCTAACCTCTGCCCCGCACAGTCAGCAGCGGAGAGTTCTCACTGCAAGGTAACACTGGTGATTCAAAAGCTTTTTAGCACAGGTTATTTTAAAAGCTGGAAAAGCAACTATAATATCAAAGCATTTTCCTTATACAGAGAATGTGATCAAGTGTGACACTCCTACACTTAACACAGAACCTGCAAGATTCCTTTCAACCAAGGGAGATGTTGAAGCAGGAAAACCAAAGATTTTGCACTGTCACAATAAAAAGTAGTTTGATACAAACTATTCAGTTCTAGGAAAATTACATTCTTGCTCCTGCTCTAAAGTATCAAAATCTAAAAAAACCCCAAAACAAAAACCTTGCAGATGAAAAGGCAGGAAAGCAGTAACACAAACTCAACACAGGAACAAGCTACGGAATTACCAAAATCTGTTATCTATTCATGAGACTCGAAGTGGGAAAGCTGCTCTATAAACTAGTAGAAGTTAGAAAACAGAAACCTGAAGTTTTAATAGAGGATCTAACTTTAAAATTATAGGGAAACATATTTAAGACAAGGCACTTCGAACAGCTGTAGATAAAAAACAGTAACAATGACACAGAAAGGATTATTTTGGATAAAACAGAATTTTTAGAGCTCGAGATAATCCCAGAGTTCACAGACCTTTTCATATTCAGTATATGGTAAGATAATCACCCAAATCACCAGACAGATGAGATCTCAGCTTTGTCAATACTTCAGTAGAGTTTATATCTTTAGTTCCTTACACAGGTTGAATAGAAGTGGCTGAGACATCAATTCTCTTCCTGAGCACACAGCAACATTATTATTAGGAAACTTTTTTTTAACTGTTAAGTAGTCAAAGAAACTGGGTCTTGTAGCTTTATCATTTTCATATCAAATAATCCTGTTGGTACTTTCTGCTAAAGAGAGTATCCAGAATATTGGTTCTATTTTCTTTTTCCTTGTTTTCCTGGCATTGTAGGTAGAATACAAACAGCTTTACTTAGAAGATCACCACCTTCCCTTTTCCAACACATGACACAGGGTTCTTCACTGCTTCTTCACATTATGTATTCTAGTTTTATATACTAAAAATTATCTATACACTTATAACTGTCAGTTATGACCTGTCAGTCTACTCAAGTGGCTGTATTACTTCTAAACACAACCTGCACAGCAAGAGGCACAACAACATAGTAGAAGTGCTGAGTATCCTCCACACCTGAACTAATAAACCATGATATGCCCCAGCTGGCACCCAGTATCAACAGCTGAAGGGCCTGTACTAACAACAGACAATACAGAATAAGTCATTCACATTCAGTTGTGACTATCCCTTCCTCTTCTTCATGTCGGTTTACTACAGATTTAAAACATCAGTTAATACTGGAGTTATTAGTACTCATTTATAATGACTCCAAATCAGGTCTCTAATACCTCCTTTGGTTTATCAGAAAACATAAACATTGTTATGTCTTGATGACAGCTTTGGACTTCGATCACTCCAAAGCGATTTATTACTGTAAATGCTAAAAATCAAAAAGCTGTAATAAGTTTGCTGGATATGAAAATATAAAATTGTGAAACATGCCATACAGCAAATCTAAATAAAGAGAAGACAGAATGAAAAGCATGACAGGAGACAGGATCCCTGATGAATCTGAATTACTGTACTTAGCTGATCATGTGAATGTTTGAAACACTAGTCGTGTGAACTCACAATGGAAAGGTGGGTTCCCATTATTTTGTATTTGATTTCACAGGTAGATTACACTCACAGAGGAAATGCAAAATCCAGAAACTGGATCCATTCTCTAGAGAAAAGTGTTTTCTAATCACGTACTTATTTGCCTCTGAAATTTGGTATTTCAGAAACAATTTCGCAGCTAGAAGCTGCTCCAGTCTACTACTTGCCCTCTTCATCTGTCTTCAATCTTCAGCCTCATCATGCCCAGTCTACTCTTGTCTTACTTTCTGGGCTGTCTGTGTCCAGATCTTAACCTCACTTCAACTTTCCTTTCCTAATACAACTCATTCAGTCATTTTCCCCATTCAATCCTAATTCTATTCTCAACACTTCAACCATTTCCAGCCCATCCCAGACCCTCACCCAGTTAATCTTCTATTCCTTGACTTCCAGTGCAGGGCACACTTCCAAAATTTTCTTTCCAAGTTCCTTCCTCTGGACCCTGCAAAGTCTCTAGATTTTCGGGTAACTTGTTCAACCAGTCACAGTCTTCCCTCTTTACCTCAGCTGTTCTTTTCCTCTGATCTCAACTATTTCTTACCCAAGTCAAACCCTTCTTTCTTCTCACTGACTTTTATCTCAGATTCTGTTTTTCTTCTACAGGCCCAACTCTCAGTCACATTCTCTGTCTTCCATTCCTCCCATTGTCATCAGATCACAACCCACAACTACCTTCATACAAGCACACGTGTCCTGTACTCACTGGCAACACAGACCATTTGTTCTCAGTTGCAATACCCAGACAGCTCTGCTGGATAGCAACTTGTACCAGAAATGGAGAAAGTCACGCTTCATTTGTCCACACCTTAACTGCAGCACATGGCACTGCCATAGCCCCAGGCACACTTGCACGAAACCTTCAGAGATTTTGATCAGCAAGGGCAGTTTCTGCAGAACTTACTTCAGACTAACTAACAAGGGGAAAAAAGCTGCAACTTCCAGCTTGGCCAAGGTAAAGATGAAAATTTCATCAAGAGACAGAAGCACAGCTAGCTAGCTACCTGTGAAAGAATTCCAGTATTAAATACAAAGCACTCATTCATATATGCTGCATTTGATAGCAATAAAAATAGCAAATGAAAAAAAAAAAGAAGATTTCAAAAGTTAGCAGAAGAGAGTCAGATTGTGGAAATTTTAGATTACAACTTGATAGTTGTTTGAAAGCCATGTTCTTCTAATCATCATTAATAATGATCCCTATTTTAATCACTGAAAGTGCATACCATTACCAGAATAATGCCTACCTCTCATAGATGGTTTTTAAAGTCAGCTGATCTGGAACACCTTCAGTCTCTTCAAGATGCAGGATGAGCCATGATGTTCTATATGGCCATTGCTCTGTGAGATTGATCCAACTGGCCAGTCTATCCCAATTGAATGTGATCTGATTAGCTCTCAATAAACGACCTAAGAAAACAGGGAAGGAGGGAAGAAAACACAGAGGATTTTTTTTCCCATTTGAAAGATATCTCTTTTTTTCCTCAAAGTAACAGCATGTAAGTACTTTAATCTGATCTGCGAACTTTATGCTATTATATTTTTAGCTCAGTAAATTCAAAATCATCTCAAGTCAAGTCACATGTAAAAATATCTTTTCACAACCTAATAAAAATTCCTGCAAATACTGGTCAGAATATGAGACTCTCCAAAACTGTCAATTTAAACACTAATTACCATCATCCCGTTACAGGTGAAGCTTAACTGACTTCAGCAAAACTCAATAAGGAATTTCACAAAGCATTAATTTCTCAATCTAAAACCAGAAATTCATGCAAATACTCTGACAGATTTTCTATGCACTGACATACGAAATGTGGCCAAAACAAGCTAAGCATACAGCTGCCAACTTCAATAGCCAATACAGTAAAATTCAGAGCTATAAAAAAAAGACTGTTTTAAATTAATGAGGTGAGGTATAAATTACAAATAAAATTATTAAAAAAAAAAAAAACACAAACAGAAAAAGTTAATGCTACAGTTTATGCATTTGCAGTTTAGCAAATTTTCTAGAATTGCTTTATCAATACTGGTAATGACATGTAACTTAGAGCCTGAAGGCTCTGCTCATGAAGCTGTTCATGAAATCTTCCTGTGTAACCACAGATTGTATCACATTAAAAGTGTTCTTGCAACGTTTTTTTTTGTTTAACTTTACAACTAACAGTTTGTGATATTGTTATAGTTTCATATCTGTATCATAATTTGTCAAAACAAGACATTTCATGCTACAATTTGGAATGACAAAGCTAGGAGAATGCACACATTTAAAAGATTAGCTCAGAAATTTACGTCTGTTGCAGGTTTATGCTCTTAACTATAAATAGCGCAAAAAGTAACTCAATTTGTTCATTCTGAACCAGTTAGCTGTAGGGCTACTCAGTGCTTTTTAGTGTCTGTAATAGAAAATACAGTAAATAATCACTCCCTATTTACTTACTATATGAAACATGATTTTAATAAACCTCCACAAGTCCTTTTACAATTATTTCCAATTTATAAACCTCAGAGATACCAAAGTCCTGAGCGTATTTTGTTGAAGAAAAACAGGTCCAAAAATGCTTTCATCAGCCCCACAGAATCATTTAGGGAAAAAGGACTCCAAATATCCATAGCAAAAATGAACAGGATACATACCTGGTTTTCCCTCGCAGCTTACCTTTTAAGATATCATCACTACAAGCTTTGTTCACACTACAGTGTTATGAAAATGAAAAATGTATTTTTCTTACCCCACTTCAAAATTTAAAAAAAAAAAAACAACTTTCTAAAAATGTAGACTAGAATCATTTTCCTCCCAACTGAAATCAATATTATGCAAGTTCTTCATAGACATAGAATGGTCTATAAGCTTCTCTCCCACTCTAGAAGAGTTTGCTTCAGGAGGATTTTCAAAGTCAACAGATGGACTGACTTGTTAGATTTAGTTTACAAAGTCTGAGTGTACCTACAAGCAGCCAAAACACTGTTCACTGTACACAACCATGTCACACTTACCTGTCACTGAAACAATATTTAGCAATCTTCTCATGGTCTGGGGGCTGATATCACTGAACCAATCCTCTGTAACCAACAGCTTGGTCAAATCAAAAGACATCTGCCGAGTAATGGTACGCTGCATCTGGCGTCTTCGGTAAGTGTCCTGAAAATGATACAAAAAAGCAAAGAATATTGATTGGTATCAAAAAGTTTTGTGTACTTCTTCAGTTTTACTTGATTATAGAGTTAGAGCTTTTGTGTCCATGAGGCTGACATGAAATATCAAATGTATTTATCAGAACTTAATTCTGATTGAGCTGTGTAACAGTTGAACGTGATTTCCACAGAAGCCAAGAAGTGGTAGGAGTAACACATTTTACTTCCACATCAGTTCTGAGAGGGTAAAATAGATTGACACAGAACTATTTTGTAAAAAGGTTACTAATTTCAGTATTACCATCATCTTTTCCTACTGTCCCTCTAAACTAACTGCATTTTTAAAATTAAAGTGACTATCAGGTTCCTCTGGTATGTAACTCTACAAGTCTCTACCTCTGGCAGCATAAAAACCTCAGAATCCTCAGACTCTTTTTTTTTTTTTCCACAACTTCGGAGACACTTTTTATTCAACCACCTTCTGATTTTATGCAAAGATGGGAAAACAGAGCAGAAAGTAGGAAAAAAGCATGTTGGAAATGCTGCAGTACAAATCTAGTACTTATTTCAAATTCCACAATTACTGCCCCTTGTTGCAGCATCCTGCAATAAAGTGATACCAGGTTTACAGAAAAAATATCCAAAATATACATACATACATCGATCATAGCTACTACCAGATCTGCTGTATCGTCTCAGCATTCACAGAGAGCTGAATTTAGTTTTTGTGGAATGGAACACTTTGGTGAGCAAGCACACTTCTTCCTCTTTGACAGAACATCAGTCTACTACTTTTCCTACATGGATCATTTATAAAAATTTCGTAAGAACAGTTTGGTAAGTCTTTCAAGTTGAAAGAAATTTGTTGAAAGAATATTGTTGAAAATGTGAAAGGGGAAAAAAAAACCAGAAAAGAAAAAAGGTTTTACCAGTATCTCTATGTAGACTAAAAATCTTTCTCACCCGCCTGTTGAGAGCAGTTTTGCTACCAAGCTTGGTCATGTCTCCAAGACTGTTCTGAGAAACTCTCCTGTCAACCTCTTCATGCAATCCTATGGAAGGGAAAACACAGGTGGGCATTTTCTCCATTCACATACATTTGACTGATCTATAAAAATAACACTCATGACCTGTCAGTTATTTAAACAGTTTGTTCCAAACCCCAGATTCTTGGATCATTGGGTTTGTAATTCTTGTATCATCCTCCGGCATAATCTTACCTGCATTATCTGTATAAGGAATGTCCCCATTGGTTGTCGAAGCCACCATCAGTTTTTTTGCGTTACTAAGCCCTCGGCTATTCAGAAACACAGGCAAATGGACTATGTTTCGCATGTAATCATGTCCATTTATGTTTGAATCACGGAGAACACTGTTGAGATTCTGGTTAATAGCCTTTATAATAATGTGTGGGTCACTTGCAAAAATAGCAATAAATGGGCCTTTTGAAAACAAGACTCGCACCTGTAAAAAAGTAGATGTTACACCCTGTTAATAATCACTAACTGTAACTGGGGATCTTTCGACATGAGATACCCAATTTCAGGAACTTATCCACAATTAGAAATAAGCATACTTGACAATTTAGCCATGGTAGTTACGGTGGAAGTCATCATCCAGGAGGTATCATGCAGTATATGCTCCAGCCCCCACAAATACTGAGCATCTAAGCATTTTTCATCTAAAGGACTTCAAGGGTAAATACTAAAAACACTCCAAACATTGTAAGTTTGTTTCAACAGGATAAATACTTTCAACAGTTTACATCTGATTATTTCAAAACCTTTAAAAAGTACTAACATGAGATTTAACTGTCAACTTTCCAAACCCACCACTCTTAGCATCACATTTATGCCAAAGTGCACAAAGTGGCACAATGTACACAAAAACCTACTACAACATAGCCTTTTTCTTACAGAAAATACACAATAACTGCACATATCCGAGCTCATCTATGGAAGAGATCATTCATATGATCCAGAAATTATCTTTATAAAATGATCCAACTCACAGTATCAAGCATCTGTAAAACTTTGTCCTGTTCACAAGCATCCAATCCATCAATAATTACAACAAGCCTTGTCTGGTTCTGAGTGAAGCTGTCAATGGTTTTTGCCATTTTGGCCATCAGTTCCACTTCACACTTCAAAACCTATAAAAATGAAAAGTAAAGAAGCAAAAGACATCTCTATAATACTTTAAACTCAAAAAAATACATATAATTCTTTTTGCAGATTGCTACTTCTCCCAAAAATGCTTCAATAAGATTACAAGAATAAACTTATAAATACTCGAAGTGAAAGGTCCTAAGATGTCAGTTCCAACATTTTAATTTCCTATTTGAACAAAAATGTACAGCAGAAATACATATTTCACTATGAAGTAACAAACTATCCTTATTTAAATTCCATTACAATGTTATTTAAGAAACTAATATTCACACCCTGTAAAACAGTATTTCAAAAGTAAATAAAAGAGTATTTGTAGCTTCAGCTAGTCGTCAAAAATTGTTTGGCATAAAATGTACACTAAAATTTTCCATCTGCTTTCCAGGGAAGCACATTATGCTATTACTCCAATGCTCAGTCACTCCTATTCAAGATAGGCAATGTGAAGATTTGTTAAGCTTTTCAACATTGTTGCACATTTAATGACCACTCTTAAGAGAAAAAGAAAGGTGGAATTGGCCTGCCCTAATTTCACCAATTAACAGGCAGACATTAAAATCTGACCTATTCATCATTAGATTCATCTTGAATGTGCACATTAAGACAACATAAAACAGATGAACAACTCTCCAGAAACACCCATTTTTCTTCTTTGACAGCAGAGGGTGAATTTAATTCTTAGAAAGCTGAAGTTATGTCAGATAAATACCACTCAAAAAACAACTGTCAAGAAACACAGTACCAAGACACAGATAAGGTATTCTGTGTTGCAAAAACACGGCACCAGGTATGTTGGCTTGAGGCAAGACTCACGTTTCTCAAAATGGGAGAATCATTACCCAGGAGCCAGCACGGCAAATTCACAGAGCTTTAAACCAGACATGACAAGGGAGGGGGATAATATCAGGCTTGCCCGTGACAAGCTGTGCGATGACATGCCAAGGTTAGAGGGATGCAGTGCTAGTGAGGGCCCTCAGCCAGTGGCTCTGTGTTGGAGCACTCTTGAAGTCTTACAGCAGCATGGCCAGCAGGTCCAGGGACGTGATTCTGCCCCTCTACTCCACTCTGGTGAGACCCCACCTGGGGTGCTACAACCAGCTCTGGGGTCCTCAGCACAGGAAGGACATCAATGTATTGGAGTGAGTTCAGAGGAGGCCATAAAAATGATCAGAGGGCTGAAGCACCTCTCCTATGAGGAAAGGCTGAGAGAATTGGCACTGTTCAGCCTGGAAAAGACTCTATGGAGACCTTTACTGTGGCCTTCCAGTACCCAAAGAGTGCCTATAAGAAAGATGTGGACAAACATTTTGCCAGGGTTTGTTGCAAGAGGACAATGGGTAATGGTTTTAAAAACTGAAGGAGGGTCAATTCAGATTAGATATAGGAAAGTTTTCTTATAATGAGGGTGATAAAACTCTGGCACGGGTCCCAGAGAAGTTGTGGATGCCCCATCCTTGGAAACATTAAAGGTCAAGTTGGATGGGGCCCTAAGCAGCCTGATCTCATTGAAGATGTCCCTGCTTCTTGCAGGGAAATTGGACTACTTAACCTTTAAAAGGCCCCTTTCAACTCAAACTACTTCATCATCTATGAAAAATATTTGCACAACATATTGTAATACAATATATTAGCTGTAATCTACAGAGGTAACCACCATGATGCTAAATTTTACTTTCAAATAGGAGCATATAGGAGATCTGATGACAGCCTGATAGGTACAGTTTTTGTCAGTTTATAGATACAACCCAGCAAAACAATAGTACTTTCTATAATTTTTCATTTAATATGTGTACTGTTTTGGAGTGTTCTTTCAGTGCTAAAATTCCTTTCTTAATAAAGAGGTCTTGCAGACAGACAAAGTTAGGCTTGGTTTCTCACCTTCAGAAGACTCGCTAAGCTATTCTTTCTAGTCTTATGATCTAAAGTTAACTCTTACTAAATACTTATAGTTTAGAACAATTGTTTTCCTAGAACCTCCCTCCCATCGAAAAGAAAACCAGAAAACTTAATCCAAATTTAAGATACCTGATTGAGCAGACAGATCTCACACAGTAAGTACAACTACCACTGTCACAGAAGTGTTCCTGTCAGTAAAAACTCACCAATTTCTCATTCTCCAGTCTCATGACTCATTTCTCATGACCAAGTCTCATTCTCCAGTTGTGAGACTTGGCCTAACTAAATAAATGATACCCCATCTTAAGAATGCTCCATATTTGGAGGTTTATTTCAATTATTTTACTGGTCAAATCACATAAATGCTTACCTTCATGAACCCCTCACTTTTCAACTTGTGAAGCTTGGAGGCAGCATTGTGAAGACGCTTTCTCTGGGAATTCAAAACTGAATCCATCACCTGCCACCACGTGCGGCAATTCAAGAAAAAGGCCAAACCAACAATACAGGTCACTGTTATAAGAATAACATTCACTGTCATGTTGGCTGATTCCACATTAAAAATCGCCAGCAGGGCAATCGCAGAAACAACGCAAGACAAGATGAACAGGAAAATCACAAAGGATGGGAGGCAGCAAGTTTTCTTCCATTTCTTTTTACCTAGGAAGCAAGTATATGCTGTTAGAATGAACATACAATGCAATGACAGTTGAGTAAAAAAATCTATTAACTTGCATACTTCTCATAAAACACTAACTTGCAAAAGCTTACTGCAGTTACCACCCAGTCACAAACTTACGGAAAAAAAATTATCTACTATTTGTCAAAATTCTTGGAAATTATGAAGCGGAGATATTCCTTTAATCTTCAGTTTATTTCCACTGTTTCAGGAAATCCACAGTGGATGGAAATTACAATTATTGAATAGATTTCATATCACTTTTATCACCCCTTTTGTGGTATCTCTCCGTAAAGTGTATTTACGTAAATAAATCCTAGGAAAACAGTACAGTAACTTCTCAGTTTTACACTGGAACCTGGTACTTACATACTCTAATAGTAATGTGCCATTGGAGAACTAAAACAGAATTGCAAGCTGCAGCCTGAGACCATCCCTCCTTGCACACTAAAACAGGAGGACGCATGGTTTGGACATGGCCTCAGAAGAGAACACAGACCTCCTGACTTCAAGTGGATCGATAAGGAAGAGACAAAGAAATACTGCAGCTGGAGCTTAGCACAGCTAAATCAGTGATCAAAGAAACAGCATCTTCCAAAGCAGCAGCCTCTGCCTTCAGGGCCTGTACACATCCAGTGGTGTACACACCTAGAAGATTGCTACCTTCTGTACACAGCTGTTGAGAACAAAGAGCAGACCACAGAATGATCTGAAGCAAAACGATGACAGCTAAATAGCAGTATTTGAACTGAATGGGAAAATCAAATTCCAAATATGCTACATGGAAGGAGCATCCAAGGTTTATACATGGCCTATGTATGATACTCTACACTGGGATATGAGTTGGAAAGGTCTTTCATGTCACTCACATACGTGACACACAGGATTGTGCTGCAGGACAAAGAAACAGAAGTGCATAATGACAGGAGTGAGGGGCAAGAAATAAAGAATAACAGCTCACTTATAATTATATTCAGTTCTAGACATATTGAAGTAGGAATGAAAGCTTCCTCTTGCTAGAAGGAGACAGACATGGATTAGAGAGACATATAGGAATCAAGAAAAACGAAATGACAGCTGAACAGGCTTGTCTGCAAGTTTACAGATGTAAGAAAAATTTAAGATACAGAAGACTAAAAATAAGCCTACATGGAATTTCTGTGAACATCTAGAGACAATAAATGTATGACCCTGCACCTGTAAACAACAAGAGAAAAGGAGATGATGTGCAAAATCACCAAATAGATAAATTTAAAAAATCTATTAAATAATTAGGAATAACGTGGAAAGGCAACAGAGCCAAGGAATACAAGAGAAACATAAGATTAAAAATGAAAGGGAAAAGATGATTACTGCAAATAATCACAAGAAGCCAGCACTACAGTGCCATTCCCAAGACAACTTTGGGAGAAATCACAGCATCATGAAAGCTGTTTCACTGAAGTTAAGAAGAACTGCAGAATGCCTAACATGGAAAAAAAGGGTGAACAACTGCACACATCCCTTTCATAAAGAACATGCAGTTAATTTCAGAAAGAACAATGAAGAGTAAGTTGTGTTCAGCACATAGCTGAGCACAGCAAACATAGCTTTTTTTTTTTCACCCTCTGCAAGACAGAAGAGTCTAAACATTTCACTTTCTAAGAGGAGACAGCCTCTAACGGATTCCTCGATTTGTGGACAAGGTCAAAATTAAACAAGAAGTAACTGACTGAAATTGAACTCAAAGTACAAATAAGTCCTCAATTAATTGAAAGTTACCATCTAGAAACTCTTTCTTCCCAATATCACTCTGTCTACTTTTTTCCCAGAAATCTACATATGGGACAGAAGAAAAAAGCTTGTTTCATCTGGATCAAGCAGGAATATTTCATCCCATCTTACCAGAACTGATGACAGCAATTAATGTCTTTGGACCAATACATTTATTATTTCCAAGAATAAGTAGTGGTCACTCATAAAAGCTCTAAATTAAAATCCAATAAACTAAACAAACTTCTCTTAGCAATATACAAAAGCATACTTTTACCTTTACCTGACTCAGACACAATGACTTAATTGCTATGGAAATACGCTGCATCTATAAGGATGTAATGTGAATATACGTTTCCATAGGAACTTCTAAAAACAATACTTCACAGAAGATATTCCTTTATTATTTCAATAAAATCAAGATTAGCAGAGAAAATGGGGCATTTTTCTCTCCAGAACAATAAAGAATTTCCCCTTCTGTATGAATTTCTGCATGGTTACAACAATTTCAAAAAAGAGCTTATAAAGCAAAAAACAGAACCCCTGGTAACGGTGCACTGAAATGGAACAATCGGAAATGTCATTCAGGTAAAAAAAACCTTGTGTATCTTCTGTCTTGAAAACTCGAAATAGCCTTGTTGCTAAGAAACCAAATTCCCTTTCACATGCATCAGAGAGGGTAGCAATCATCTCAGCCAATGAAGTTTCTCCACCTACACTGGACAGTCTATTGTAGTCTGTAAACAAAAATCTGAAAGAGAAAACACATGTATTTTGCATACTTTAGAAAGCTTGAAGTATTTTCCAGCAACAACAAAAAAAAATCTTGCTGCATCTCTGTAGTCAGAAGTTTTTTTCAAGTGGTACGAAATGTAAAATACTTGAATATTTAATTTTTAAAAAACTCTACATGGAAATTAAATATTTCTTCTCCATTTATCAACCTCTTCTTTGCCCCACTTCCTATTCTAAAACTTGATTTCTTAAGAAGATAAAAATGATCATATCACTAATAGTACCTCAGATGACAGTATCTTTATGATGCCAAAATACAATATTGACAAATATTTTTAAAATTGCATTTTCATCTATTTTTAAATATTTATAGAAGATTAAAAACAATTACAGAAGCACAAGATCACGTAGAAGCATCAGGAGGCTAAAACAGAAGTCTCTAAACAATAGAGGTAAATGAAATTATAAAACACATGGCATAAATTTTTTTGCTTTCAGGTAAACCAGAAGCTTTGAGCAGTCTGATGCTCTACTTCGAGGAAAAAAAAAAAGACCCAAAAAGAAAGACCTTAACAGAAGGTGAAACAATCAGTGAAACAAGCATTAAACATAATAGCAATAAACTATACCAGAAAATTCGTATTTTGTCTGGTACAAATTTTTATTAATATGTCAAAACCCCTAATTCCAAAAAGCAGTAACTTTCACCAACATAAGTACATAGTTTTTCTTGAAAACACTACTCTCTTCTTCACATTGAAAAGTTTAACTTCATGATCTTCTAGGGCTACTGTTTTTCAAACAGGAATCTCAACAGCTCCTCCTATGAAGATAAACATGCACACTAAAATGCACAGTTTGAGGAGTATCAAAGTGAACCCGAATGAGTCGTTCATGAGTAAAGAAATGAAATAACTAACCTGACAGGTAAAGCTTTAGTGGTTTGCTCTGGTAATTCTGGTGGGTTCACAAACATGAGTTTGAGAAGTAACTCTAAATATCCAACATGTCTTGCCAACCTTGTACTTAACACCCAGGCCCAGTTCCATCTCTCTCCTTCTCTTCGACCACCAAAGTAAATTACAGCTGAAATATTAAAAATTAAGAAGATGTTATGGCTTCATTTTAGTCAACATTCACAGCTGAAGGAACCATGAAGTTTGAACACATAAAGCATGGAGTTCTTTAAAAAAGTTAATGAACTTTTAGCAGTTATGGCAAAAAATGAGAATGGTTAAGAGTAACACAATGAAATTAACATTCAAAATTCTTCTTTGTTTTCCAAAATGCCCTTTAACAAATCCTATGCACAACGCAAGGAAAGAGTCCAAAGGGGTCTTATTTTCTACAAAACCATTTAGTAATTTTTTTTCTGAATCACAAAGCAGATCTACAAAACAGTATTTAATTCAAAAAATAGTTAAAAACTTTCAAAAATTTCATATAAAATAGGACTTACTAAAGAAAATGTAAAGAACTGCTAATAAGCTGAGTGACACTGCTATTCCAAGTTTTGCATCCACTGTGAAAGCAAGCAATAAACCCAGACCTCCACACAGCAGAAGTGTGAGGAATACAATAAGCCAGGAGAACTGAAACAGAGGTTCAATCTGCTGTCCTGCAAAAGTCTTCATTTCATCTAAAACAAAAAGACAAAGACCAGTTAACATGTGAAATCACTCTAGAACGGATTATATTTGAAGCGAAACACTTTTTCAGTAGATTGGATAACTTATCCCTATTACTCGAAAGAAAGACAGTGGATGCTTAAATTCTCTTTCAAACATTAGTGCAAAATCCAAAGTTTTTATCCATGCAATGAATGAAAACCTTTAAATATACAATACTTGCACTCTTTGCTGCACATCTTCTACTTTTAAAAGCATATTAAAAGTCATGCCATTTCCTATCCTACTTCAAAAGTGTAAAACATGTTTTCTGACACCAAGAAAAATAAATCTACCATATCCATTGAAAAAACCCCACTCAACCCCCAAAACCTCCATCACTGAAACATCGACTACAATCCTCAAATAGTCAGATATAACAGGACAGTGTGAAGGCTTCAGCATTTATTTCTGTTTGTCAATTCCTATTTAGTAACACAGGAATTCCTGAAGAAACTTATTTAGGTTCTACTGAATAAGAACCATCAGAAACACAACCAAAAATAAAAACATGAATGAGGAAGAGGAAGAAAACACTGAAAAAGTGTTTTAAACATGTAAGAGCTCACCCACAATAAACATCACAGTCAAAATCAATATGCTTTTTGTTTGTAAGATGGGGCATGAGACAAACAAAATGAATGCAGAGTTCCCATTTCGGCAAATATAGAAGCTTTTAAAAACAGAAAAGTCACAGAAAATAAGAAACAACAAGACAGGTAAAGGTATTCTCAATTACATCGAAACATCTCAGAAAAGTATCCTTTGTTAGAAAAAGCTAAAACTGTAAATAAGATGCCAATTTCCACTGGGGAAAATATTGACTCATTTCATACAATGCATTTGCTTCCCTCTATATCAGAGAGTTCAAAAAGCTTCCAATAAATAAGAGGAAAGGGGAAGAAACCTAGATGCAAAGCAATTATGCTACAGAGAGTAAGGTATTAATAGCCTGAAAATGTTTTAAACCTAAAAAAAAAAAGGCACATAGGTTACACAATAAATAAATACTGCAGCAGAAGAGGCCTGAACCTGATTTGACACTCAAACAGGCCCTGCAAGGTGTATTTTGGCAGCCAGACTTTCAGTCATACTTAAAGGGTAGATTCACTGCTGCAGGAAACTCACAGGGCAATAGACAACAACACTTAAAAGACTGTCTTGACACCGTAAAAACGAACAAAGCAATCTATGGATGAACTAACCACAGCAGATTTAAATCCTTTCATCACAGAAACAGAGACCAGATACAACATTACATGGACCAACAACTCTCACAAAAACTAGTAACTCCCACGTGATGCTTTCTATAGACAGATTGGAACCTACAAAAAAAGCTAAATCAAGTTTTACCTTCCAGTTTCTTGAGCAGGAAAGACTTTCCACTTCCCCACTGTGCATATAAGCCTACACAGATAGGTGGCTGCATAGTTGGTTCACTCAGAATATCAGCCAGAGCACTGCTGTATAGATCATAACCCAGCATGTCACCATCAGATTCCGTGGGAGACAAGTGTCCTGCAATACAAATACTACGTTACACAACTTCGCTTTAAAAAGTTCTTCAATATGACAATTTTCAGACATAAAGTCATGACAGGTTCACCCATATTTGTATATATACTCCTCCCATATAACAGCTGTTATTATTGGTACATTCCCGTTCAAAGGAATTTTAAATCATTCACATAAAGTTATATAATTATCACGACTATTAAAGCTTACAAGACTCAAAATCCCAAATCACAGAAAGTCAAAGAAAGTAATTCCACACAAGCAAGATCCAAGTAAAAACAAAGTAAAACCAGAAGTTGCAAAGTATTGTGTGTCAGAAATCGAAAATAAAAGGCATGTTTAACCTTTGTTAGGCTTTCAGAATGTTGATTTTTTTTTGCCAACTGATTATTTTTAAAGCTTTCCCATTAGTTGCAACATTAAAAAATCTGGTACCACTTTTCAATACAGAATTGAATAAACTGGATCTTCAACATGTGATTAAAAAAAAAACCACTTATACTTACTGGCACCAAATATCTGTGTTAAAATACTCTTCTGGTGGCTACAGTCAATATTGTAAGGTGTTTCTCCTGTTTTGTTGGGTCTATAAAGCAACCGACCATCTTTCGGATTTCTTAAGAGCAATTCAGCAAGTTTACGACTTCTTCCACGAATAGCAATATGAAGTGGAGTATCTCCTTTCTGCGATTAAGTGAAAAACTAGTAATATCTAACAAGAATTTCTAAGATTATTGACAGACCATATGGTCCCCATTGTTTCAGATGTATTATTTCCTTGAAATACATCTTAAGGCACTCAAAAGCATCAATACCTTACAGCAAAGATTTTTTCCCCTCAAAAAAGCATTACAAATGTTTCAGAAAAGACACATGAAAAAGCAGTTCTTAGAATGCTAAATCTAAGATACTGTCTTCTTTTTTAAATGCTTACATTAATGTATCTTAAGGTTCATGAAAACTAGTCTCTATTTAGAAACAAGTGTCTACTAGGAAATTAAGAGACTTGTTCAGAACAAGAAATAATGCTTGTTAGAATTGTTTCAATGCCTGCTCAGAATTCTCAAAAAAGCTTCCTTATTACATCAAATCAACATGAATACTTATATGCCCTAAACATAATACTAGGAGATTAAAAAACTATCAAATAAATGTTTCTGTATTTAAAAGGCTAACTGTCAGAGTAGGTGATGCATAAGGAGTCACCAACAACCACTTGTATTTGTCCTTGGCATTGCTAAGTTTAACGTCTATTAATCAAAAACTAACATTAGCGACAAATAACAACCATTATTTATGCTCTTTTTCAGGTGCATTAAGAATTAATTTATCTGTGAAATTTTTATTCCTGGCCTGGATTTTTTTCTTTTCAAGTTATTAAGAGCACCCAAATACAAAAAAAACCCCAAACAATATAACAACAATATATTAATAGCAGGAAACAAATTTACGTTTAAGTATTCTGATTTATTTAATTATTAAACATATGGGAGACTAAGCATTTAAGCATTATTGTCTATTTAATTATTAACATATGGGAAGCTCTCTTTCTGTAGCCTCAACAGCTCTCTACAAAATCCTACTGCAAATCTAAAATTATTAAATATACTAAAGTAAACAAATTAATATTCTTTACCTTGTCTACAGCAGAGACCTTAGCTCCTTTGTCCAGAAGAAGTTCTACTATTTCAATATTTCTCATCTTGGTTGCCTTTATAAGTGGTGTTTCTCCATCCTAAAATGTAAAAGTAGGCCTAATATAAAAATCCCTATATACTCAAAACCAAGACAAAAATAGTGACAGGGTAAGCAATTAAATCCAAAACTTTCAAGATCATTTTTATTTAAATATATTACTGTGCAAGTAACAACACTTCAGCACTTATGTTTGTGAAAAAGTACCCCACACACAGTATGACTATAATCAAAGAACAAAATACAAATAGAGAAAGACAAGATTCAGATATAATACAAGGTATTTGAATAGACCTCAATGCTGTGCACACCACTTCCTCCATTTTTTTTATTGCTGCACATGCAATAGACAGTGGCCCGAACTCATGCTTAGTAATATCAGAAACCTTTTTCCCCAGTTTCCAGTAGCACCTGATCTCTCGTCCTTTTTGCTCATCATGTCAGTGATGCTGAGGTAAAGAATCCACACATACCCTGCTATCACAGATTTAACAGGAAATCATATTTATGGAGATATCTATTGCTGAAAATACATATTTTAGAAAATAAATTTTTTTTTTTTCAGCCTGCAAGGTACCAACACTTTCCAAAAACTGAATGTAATATAATCTTAACATCACATAGGAGCTGAGAAAAGATGTTAAACAAAGCAATTCAATCAAAATTCCGTTACCTTGGTACATGTTTCAGTATCAGGATTGCATTGCAAGATATCCCTCACCATTGTAGCATTTCCTTTCTCAACTGCCCAATATAAGGCAGTTTTATTATCCTGAAAAAAAAAAGAGTATTAAATGCTAACAGTATTTTCATTCAGTTGGATAAATTTAATAAACAGTATATAAAGTACAGCCATAATATATTGAAAATAGCATATAACACAGCAAAGTTTAGCACAGCTCGGGGCAAAAGGAAAGGCCACTAAATCCAACTGGCACAACAGTAGCATTTGCAGGGAGGATGAAAATCTGGCAAGAGAATACAAATCTATTTTTAAAACCCTTGTGCAATGTATTAAGAGGCTTTAACAATCCAAACAGATTCAACATGTCTTGAAACAGTTTCAAAACCTACATGTAAGTATTCAGTTTTAACTCAAATATAAAAGTTTTCTAATAAAATAAAATAACTTTTTTTCATAGGCCACGCAAGTTGGAAGGCTGTAAAAATCGAGTGACATGAAAGTCAACACAAAGTACCAGAATGCTGATCAGCCAGACATTGTATCACCAAACCAGGGGGAATGGTTCAGAGCTGCAAATCTGCTTGTGCCATTAATTTTTTCCTCCAGGGATGTGTGCTGTCGCAGAAAGTCTCCGTGCCTGCAATCTTTTTTAGCCTAGTGACTGCACCATGACTCCTTCTGTTTGATGCATACTTGCGTAGAGACATTTAAGAAAAGTCTCTGAACATACACCTGCTTCTAAGCAAGAATGTCAAAGTGCCCCTTGCAGCCTTCTACCTTGCTTGCTTCTTTCATTTGCAGCTCCTCCTCTTCCACTCTGTCAACGGTTTAGCCCTGTGATTTCTGCACGGTTTTCATCAACCCACAAATTTTGCTAATAGGTAAGAAAAGTTTGCATAGACAAAACAGATCTCTTGACATGGGGATTAATATTAAAATGTATTGCTACACAATAAGAACTAAGGGAATACTTATATACACAACAACTCTAACTAGTTTTCTTATAATAACAAACATATATTTACAAATACCACCCCTCCTTCTCTTCAAAAACAGTCTAGAGGAAGAAGGAGAAGAAAAAGTCTTTAAGGTAACAGTTCCAAATCACTGCAGCTAGAAAATCTCTCTCTCTCTCCATTGGAATGTAGGGGAGTCTGCCTCCCACTTCCAGCCGCTTGTCTACGGCTACTGAGGGTTTACCGTGGGCTTCGAGGGAAACACTCGTATCACCATGTCATCACCACAGAGTATAGGGCTCTGTGGAGGTTCCTTCCACAAAGAGTTACGGTGGGGGGTTCCTAAGAGTCACCACCCCTCCCCAGGTCACAGGGGTTCTTGTTTTTTTTTGGCTCAGTCCATACCCAAGAATGTTCTCCGGTGCTATGCTCTGCTGCTCCAAGGAGTTTCTTCTCTCGCTCTCTGGAATTCTTCTGACTTTCTGCTTTTGGCCAAATGCCCAATCTTGGCTCTTGGCTGTGGTCAGTTACTCTAATTCACCACAGCTCATCCATTCACAGTGAAAGGGGTCATCCTGCCATCACACCTGGTCCAAAATTGCATCGGGCCCCCCAGTACTGGGGGCTTAGTGTTAGGCTCAGCCCTCGGACTAAGGCCCAAGGTCGTGAGGGGCTTGGCCCCTCAATGGAGAGTTCACTGGCTCCTTTATCATTTTGTGGCTGTAATTCTTCTGCAGTTTGTTGCATGTGGCTTCTAGGTGATTTAGTTTTGGCTTCAAGCTATCCTTGACCTCCCCGGGCCAGGCTAGGCCCCGAGAGGGCCACACAACCGGGCCCAGCCGGGCCAGGGCGTGCCGCCACGTTAACTCCTTAATTTCTTCTGCCCCACATGTTTCTCTTCCGGTTTGTTAAATATGTCATTCGTAGAGACATCACAAAAGTGTTTGATTGGCTACTTGGCCAGAATTTCACCTGGAGTTAACCATTTTCTACCCCAATACTGGGAGGATGGGCTAAACCATGACACACTCATGGGCTTCACAGCAAACTGAGTTTAAAGCCCTTCTCAGCAGTTAAATAAGCCTGGTCACTAGGATTTCTTTCCTCTCTGATCACTTGTGTCTCATCTTCTCTATCCTTCTGTCAGTTGGCTTCCAACAAGACACAACTCTGAGGTAGTTAACTTCTCAATAGCAACATCAGCTACACAGCCAGGCACAGGTTTGCCAGATGCTCCCATCCGGGCCCTTCCCCTGACCAGACAGGCTGAGGAGAACACCACCTGAGCCCTCCACTGCCCCAACACTCACTGTCGAGCCCTATGTTTTATTTGCTGTAGGTACCCACCAGCTAGTGACCATATAAATGAATTATCAGCAAGGAACAGAGTTGCTGGAAGGCTGGACAAGACTCGGCAACTTTTCTGTAACATCACAAATTTGGGCAGTTAACACTTCTCCCTAGAACAAGGCTGGCTGGCAGGCAGCTGCTGCAATGCCAAAGAGCAGGGGAGTTGCTAAACACTACTGCTCATCTCTGATTTTGACACTGCTGGTCCTAAACCAAGATCTGAAGTGCACAGCCAGAACCTTCCTCTGATGGCACTGACTCCTGCTGTGCCAATAAGGCCACAAAAGTATCCTCTAGATCAACCACTGCAAATGGCTATTCAGGCAATTTCACACTGCCAGAAGCCACAAGCTTCCCTGCCACCAAAGAGGCTGGGTCCTATTACTACTTCTGTATTGCCTCAGTCCTATCAAGATATTGAAAAGCTTCAGATTTTCAGACCCATGTCGGCAAGTAGCTGAGATACACAGGTTTTCAGTGGCAGGTTAGGGGAAGAGTTCCAAACACTGCTTTTTCTCCGAACTAAAAGCTTCCTGCCTTCTCACAGACGCTCTGCATCAAGAGCAGGCACTGGACCTTCGCAGCTCTCAGTGATCAGTTAGTTTTGTGTTCAGACTTGGCAGAACATGTGTGCCTAAAAGTAGGGTGATTTGAATAGCTTCAAGCAAATGAAAGCAAGTTGAATGTAACAACAAAAACAACTACCAAAAACAAGGGAGCTTCCAACAGAAGAATAAAGGTAGGTAGAAAACATGGAAATCACTGACAACAGTGTTTAACATAATATAGAAAGCTGGTGGAGACAAGAACCAACCAAGCACAGTGACAGAACTGAACCGACAACATATATAATCTAAGGTGTATCATATTTAATTGATATTAAATTTAAAACATTATCAAAATAATGATACTAAGGTTTTTTTTTAGTATGTCACTATTTTAAATCTGTTCAGTAGTGCAGTGAAATATGCTGAATTTATGCCTTTTGCTTTTCAACTGAAAAAAAATGCTTCTTAACAAGTCATTACAGTTACATCTATCTTAGAAATTGCACAGCAACATGATGTATTTTTCCTGCTTGATGGAACCTGAGTTTTCTACAGAGTAGAAAGAACAAGTTTTAAAGCCCTGTTTTCAGAAACACAGTATAACTGTTTGGTATTCCAGTTCACATCCTATTTTAGAACTACTTTAACACTTACATTGCTGTACTTACCTGACCTCTGATATCTATATCAGCATATTTATGGAGCAGGGCCCTCACAATTTCAACGTGACCACCTCTAACAGCCCCAATCAACACTGTATCTCCACTCTAGAAAAATTGCAAAAGAATATTAAACACTAATTAATACTATTTAGGAAAAAGTAATGCAACACAGAATAAATTACAGCCTCAAAATGCACATTATTCCTATTTACATTAAGAAATCCATACTTGCTTTTACAACAAGATATAAAAAGAGTTCTATCTCTGAAAAAATGGGTATATAAAATAAAAAAATCTGGACTTTTTCATTTTTCAAAGAGATTAAATTGTTGTGGAAAAACAAGCACTCCAAAAATAGGTCTAGCTTAAACTACTATCCTAAAAAATAACAGCATAAATTATAAAGAACATGCAAAAAACACAACTGTACTCTATGTTCATAGGAAGACCAACCACTCACAGGAATAACCTCCTTAAAATCAGACAATAATGTTGACTGCCTCCTTTAGATGTTTCAAAGCTGACAGAAGATCTTCAAGAGTTTTAAACAATTTTATGCCTTTTTTTTGGTGAAGATTTGCCTGCTATCTTGCTTACATACACTATGCTGTTATAAAGAAAAAAAGCAAAAGGCTGATTTTATCCCCAACGGATCAGAAGAAAGAATATTTTGGTGTGGTAAATGGAGTTGTATATTCATAAAACAAAGTTACAATTGTGCCTAAGGCTTCTGATTTTAACATACTTAAGCATATACCAGAATTTCAGAATACAAAACCCTGAAATTACCTAATATTCCTTTTACAATGACACAGGAAAAATAAATAAAAGTATAGCAAAATCACAAGTGTGGAACTCAGAGAGCTCAATAGTAGTAAATCACTCATCAATCACAGTCATTACACATCTGGCTGCAAACCAAGAAATTATCAAAATCTACCTCTAGCATCTGAAACTAAGAGTACTCATTGTTTGGTGTATTTCTGGAATACAGTCAGCTGTACTGATAGCTGTAATTTAGCCTTTCTAAAAGCACAGGAATGCAGACCTTGTAGAACATTGTGGAAGAAGAGGAAGGGAGAGTGCAATGCATTTTCTTAAATATTTAAAATTTTGCTTTGATGTGTGCCCAAGATCAAATTTGTTGTCACATGCAACACTGCAGCTCAGTACACAACAATGTAAGAAATGCACTGACACTTGAAATGTAGGAAATGAATCCAAAAATCCTTTTAAATTTATGAGGCAAAAGTTTTCCTCCATTCTCTGCAACCCCAAGCAATCCAACTTAGAAACTGGCAATGCAGCCTCAAAAACATATTACTGCTTTGAACTAAATCACTGACCTTGACAGAGGCATCTAAGTTTAGGTATTTAACCACCTATAGCCTCAAGGCTGCAGTGCCTCTGACACTTCAGAAAAACCTGACTATGAAGAGGACAATGCAGACAGTCCAAAGCACCTGTATAAGCACCCAAATATAACCCTGAGCAAGCAGATTCACACTCTGGGCACTGTCCATGCTGCACACCTCTACTTGCAGGTCAGGCACACAGAGCAGCTCAGGTAAACAGTGTTACATCTACATGTCTTAACCCAGAGGTGAAGTCTTCCTCGAACATATGCAAGTGTTCTAGTAAAAACTTTCATCAGAGAAGATAAAGGTCCAAGCTGAATTAAATGCATTCTCTTTTATAAAATGCATTGGTTTGAAATTTTAACAGCACTACCACATGTAGTGGTGTTAAACATACACAAAAACCCCACCCCAAACCTACCAGTTAGTTCAGCATTAGTCTTAATTCTTGTTTAAAGAACCATGATGTGACCTAAATGAAAACCTAAGCGCTGATGAAAAGGAGTTCTACCAAAGCAACACGTAGTTATTTCTTCACATTTAACTTGAATTCACTTTTTTACCCTTTTTTTTTTTTAAAAAAAAGAAGAAACAAAAATGATCAGCAGTGAATATTACCCCGAGGAAGGGAGTGACTGCTTGCATTTTAATTTTTGTTTTTCAATATGTTACAGATACGACAAATTATCTAAGGAAACTCTCAATTCAAGAATCTTAAAGAAAAAGAGTAGTTTCTGTAGTTTATCCTTTACCTTCCCACAGCAACATTTACCACTTAACATACTTGCAAAATAGCAATACATAAAAATACCTCTAGGTGGCAGAAAAATCGGAAAGCCAGAAAAATCACGTATTTACAAATATGCATACACTGGTATTCAAACATACATTTTTATTGCATATATATAAAACAACAATTATGATGAAAATTTACTCACTCGATCAGGAATGTTCACATAAGTCCCAGCATCAAGAAGATCCTGCACAATTTCAGTATGTCCCTCCTTTGATGCAATCATCAAAGCTGTATTTCCATCTTTATCTGTCAGGTTTACATTTGGGTTCCTTTTCAGTATTTCTTTTACTGATTCAGTATAGCCGCCCTTCACTGCTACAATAAGTGCAGTCATAGAATTCTTTAAACAAAACCAACAGATTTTATTGTACAGTGGATATAACAATCATCGTTATATCAGCAGTTTAAGTAATAAAAGAACACTCAGACATTACTCTCTTCACCATCCAAATGCTACTTCAGTTTTGTGTTTTAAAATGCACCTGTAATGCTTTTTTTAAAAAAAGAAATAAACTAAGTACAATAGTAGAGCACACTTTAAATGCAAACAGTAAAGCTCAAATCAGTTTATGCTAACTCCTGAATGTCACACACATGATAAAATAATTTGCTTGTAATACGGAAACATAGTATTATCAGAGAACCTAGGTCTACCAATACTGTTCACAAAGAGGTCTTTTGAAGTACTTCAGAAATAACCATATGAATACCAGAAGTTTTCCCAATTTTTCACTTTTAACTGATTTTCTTTCTATTTTGATAAGCAATTTAAATGTAACCTGTTTCATTTAAAAACAAAATGCAGCTGAAAACTCCTGATAAAATTTCAACTTCTGAAAAGGCCCATTTTTATTTCCAAAAGATACTTTGTGTTTGATTTACTTTTCAAATAACACTGAGGAATAAGATATTTGACATATGGGGCTTGGATACAGATTGAATCTTGATAGCGTTAACCTTCAGGTTACAATTACCTAAATTTATTATGTTCATTAAAACTTACACTTAACATACTAGTGTGCCCACTGTCAATACAACTCCCTAGTTACATAATTTTTATTAAAAGGCACAAAGAAGTTTCAGTAATTTACACATGCAGACTGCAAATAGCTGGAAAGTAACACAAAGTAACACATTTCCTCATTTCATGTATTTCTTGGTATTTGTATTATAAAATAAAACAGACCACACGGAGGTATGTACCCACATCTCATCACTGGAAAATGAACAGCTACTTACAGCTCCTTCTTGATCAACATCAGCTCCCATCTGCAGCAAATATTTCACACACTCCAAATGACCTTTCCTCGCTGCCCAAACCAGTGGGGTGGTTCCATACTGAAAAAACATTTACAACATTTTATCATGTGATACAATCTGAATACAATCTAGTATTTATCCTATATTTCATTGCTTAAGTTTTTACAAAGATAGAATTCGGTCTTGTGAATTAACACAAACATTTGAAAAGTCATTTCAACTTCTCTTTTGTAGGTGATAGCTGTAAGAATTATTTTTCTATACAACCTAGGATAGCAAGGTTTACCAATAGCTCAGAAAATAGAAGTGTGCTCCACTGAAACAAACGTTCACAACCATCTTCAGCATACTATGGCAAAACCTCTTTCAAGCATAACAACTAATTCTAAATTCATGGGCAAAATATAACAGCACATGTTTTTCCAATCAAAATCTCGTATTTTACAAGAAATTTATCAAGCATTACAGAAATCAAATGTTATTTAGATATAACTTACTTTGTCAGAGCAGTTCACTTTAGCTCCATGTTGCAGTAAGAGATGTACTATATCTGCATGGCCCCGTCCTGCTGCCCAAATAATTGGATAAACACTGTATTGCTTAGAATTAAAAAAACAAATGCATAATTATAGTCTGAATTATTTTAAATATTTTCCACAAACAAAACAATGCTCCAAGAGAAGTTAAACCCACAGAAGAATGAATATACAGAAAAAAATGTAGCTACATATCAGTAATTGTTACCTAGTACACTGTCTAGATGATACCTAGAAAAATATCCACTTGAATCCGTTTTGTTTTATAACTCCTTAAGCAAGGTTTATAAATTCACATCCTCATCTTAATGCAAACATTTGTACTGTAGGAAGGAAGCAACAGACAGCTATGCAATATCCCTAAGTAATCAGGACTTCAGAGAAATCACACCATGCAAACCAGAGGAAATCAACCATCAGAAAGGTTGTTCTGGCCACTGATGTTCTTCCTTGATTGTTCATTGTTGCCTCAAACACCAGAGAACTGACAGTATAAACAAATCGTTCAGTCAAGCTTTAACATGGCTATGCTTTTATAGAATGTGCTTATAAAATGAACTAAATCTCAAAATATTAGGGTTTTTTAATTCTCTAGCACGTATGGTACACATTTATATAATTTAAGCCTCTAAATTGCACACATTAGTTACTCAATTAACTTCTACAGATGCAGAAAAATGACAGTTGTTATACAAGTAGTATTAGATACACTACTTATCTTTTCTATTATTTCCTCTCCTGATAATTCGAGTCTTATCAGGAGCTATACACTCATTTGCTCCAACTAATAAAATTCAAAATTAATAAAAAACCCAGTGGCTATCACACAGATTATTAAAGCAACTTTATGAAGTACAGCGATTAATGTCATATTGCAAAAAAATGCAAAACGTTTAATCAAGATAACGAGTGTACAAAGTAGGACTTTAACATTTGGGAGGAGGGATCATTTAAGACTAAAACTTACCATTCCTGTGATGTTTGGATTTGCTCCTTTCTCAAGCAGCAGTTTAGCTACTTCAGTGCGGCCTTTGTACGATGCCCACATCAGGGCAGTCCATCCTCCCTGGCAAGCACAAAACAAAGATATGTAAAAACTGAAAAATAATGTAAGTAATGACTTTTATTTCATTTTCTATTTGTCCTAAGACTGTTTTGCAAATCCAAAACATAGCAAGGATTGACTACACAATATTGTAATCCCCCTATTTATGTAGAATAAGCAATAAGTACATCTATGAAAGGACTAATTTCCTGCTGCATGCAAGACTTCACAAAACATCATGTTCTACATGCTTTACACCGTATTCAGATTTCAAATGCATACAAATCCCACCACTGTATTTAAAAAAAAACAAAACAACAAACAAGAAACACACCAATATGTTAAAACAAAAGCATAGAATCCAAATCAATTAACATGAAAAGTTTACTTTCGATTTCTGTAACAGGCAATAATAAGAGCAATTAATTTCAAACTGCATTGATGTGTTCATTTCCCTTTGTAAACTAGGAGTCAAAGTGGTTTCACTGCCTAAGGCATTTGACAGGTCAGGTAACCAAAATTAATTTTAAAATAACAGTATGCCTCTGATAACTGTAACCACAATTTTTATTTATTTCTCTCGAATAAACATCTGGGGAGATTAAAAGATCCCTCTGACTGCCATAGGCCTAAAAATCAAGCACTGGCCATGGGAATGTGCTTAACGTTAAATGAAAAAGCTGAATTAGTGAAGATGCCTCAGCCCTCAGACAGAGTGGAACTTCAATTAAAGGAAGCACTTGAACTCTTCCCTGGTGGTTTACCACACTCTAACTTTAGCAGAACAAAATTAGTCCTTGCAGGTAGTAATTCCATGTTCTGTCAATGGAGTCAGTCTTCAGCTCTTCAGTGGCATCTAACCTGAGAATCATGTAAGCAGTTTTTGTAATTCTTTAGGTGGACTGGACTGCAGCACCCACTTTCCCATACAAAAATTTGGCAAGACAAATGAACAGAAATGTCAAGACACTGATGAAAACAAGGACTGTTGTATGAAAAATCACAGCTGTCCAGAGAAAAAGTAAATACTTTTCCCAGGTATCCTCTGGGAAAGACGAATATGATTTTACCAGAATACTTTGGGTTTTTTGGTGGTAATGGCTTTTTTTTCAGAAAGAAGAAAAAAAAAAAAAAGCCACAAACCAATCCTCCTCCTGCAAAAAAACTTACCCACACAAAACACACCCAAAAATCAAACTGTTCTTCAGTTTAGCTTTTTTTCCAAAGCAAATTAAGGGGAAAAAAGCAGACCTAGAAAAGCAAATGCCTTTATTGACACTAAAGCAACTACTTTACAATGGTAAAAAACAATATTTAACTATACATTCTTTTCCACTTCAGCAGCACTGAGTACATTATTTAAGAATGAAAGAACATTCTTTTGTTTTCCAGAACTGAAAATCTCCAACTCACAAAGTTGTTCTTCTTACTGAAAACTATTTTATTTTTACCACAGGACAACACATACCAAATCCCGATGCTCCAAACTGACATTATAATTGAGTAGCTCTGCTACAATAGCTGTATGCCCTTCTTTAGCTGCTGAAATAAGAGCTGTCCAGTTATCCTGCAAAAAAAAAAAATAAATTTAAAGTAATATTCAGTATTTCAATACAATTAAACTCGTTTTTCAAATGTTTAATCCACAACAGGAAATACACAAGACCTTAAAATAGCTGTCCTGTTAAAACAAAAAGTACTAATAAACTCATGATGTGCCTTTTATACACACGGAAATACAGAACAACTACTCCAAATCTCCCCCCCAATTATCTGCTCTCCTTCCCAATATCCATCCCTTTCCATTCCTCAGTTCACTGCAGATTATCTTAATAATTTTATAGAGGAAGAAACATCTAAGAAGGATTAAAGAATGAGGTCAAGACCTTGAAAACTGCTGAGAGGGGATAAGATGGTAACCAAGACCACGGAAAACGCTGGCGGTCTGTCTGTGATGCGACGGTACCCAAGGGACTAACGTGAAAGAGAATCTTTTTAGATTTATGATCACTTCAGGAGATACATTTCCTCTTGCATTACACTAATCTTCCACCTACTACTCCAACCACATCCAGGTGTGGACTACTGTTTTATATGCTTACAATTACAGCAACTGTTAGTAAGGTAGATGTTCTTCCCAGAAATATAGAAACTGTGACATTTATAACAATTGTAATAAAATGTCTCAAAAAATAGAGATTGGGTTTTTTTGGTTTATTTTTGTTGGGTTTTTTTATTATTTTATTTTAAATGACAGATTTCATACCAGACTTTTCCTGGATGGTCACACTGTTATAAGTAAGCCAAGCGCAGAACTAAAAAAAACACAAGCAATATCCTTTTCGTGTTTATCACTCTTCATTGGGATATACAGACCTTCCAAAACTTTAAACGTCTTTGTCCCATTCACCCTTTTTGGGCACCTTTCGTCTAGAGTCAACCTCTTCTCAAAGGCATGAAAACTCATAAATTTGAAACCCTTCTCTGCCACCATTCTGGTTTTTACCTGAATTAATCCTTTAACCTAAATTCCCCCTCAGTATTTACTGAAAATACACCCAAACCAAGAAAAATAAATTCCAAACAAAACAAAAAACCCCCAATCCCACTGACATACCTCAACATCACTGAGATGAGCAAAATCACTTGGACCTCATCCTTTATGCTGTATTTCTCTTTTCTGCCTAACCTATTATATTATAGCTTTCCAGTACTAATTTCCCAGAAGAAACAGCAGCAGCATTCAGCAGAGATCCTGAGACACTAAAAACAACTTGAATATCCCTACTCTTTAGGAGGACCCAGAGGAACACAAAAGCCAAGAAATTTTGGATAAAATTTCTCTTATATGTCATCATTTTCCACCTGTTATTCTTCCTTCTGCCCCATCACTAACCTAAATTCCCTTTCTCTGCCTGCCTCTTGAAATTTCTCGTTCCTGCACTGTTATGTTCCACCATATAAAGTACTAATACTTACTGCATCTTCCAAGTTGCAATTAGCTCCCTTCTTGAGAAGCTCCTGGACAATTTCTAAATTGCCCTGCTCAGCAGCCAACATGAGTGGAGTCTGGCCATTCTGAAATCAAAATAACAGGAAAAGTGATGCACCAGAAAGTGATACAAATGACACACATACACACACAATTAAAAAACCAGGAACTACAGAGGAACGTTGTTTCCAGTTTTTAATTGCCTGTGAGAAGTAGTAAGAAGAACTGGTTTTCAAAACACGCAGTAAACTCATAATAAAACTGGAGAACATGGTATTGAACCCTGTCACACAGGCAACTAAAAAACAACAACCCCCCCCCAAATAAAAAAAAAAATCAAATAAAAAAGACAGACAAAACCAATGCCCCTCACATATTTTAGACATTAAAAATGGCTAGCAAAAGAAAAAAGTTACGTTATTGAACATCTGCCTTTCTGAATTATTTGCTCACCGAAGACATCTGTAATACAGCCTGGTTATCTTTACAACTTGAACTCAGTCACATTGTTAAGAAATTAATAAATAAATCCACCATAGGAACCACAATGGCCATTAAAACATGCACACTGATTCAGAGGAACAGTTGCTGAAGCCTTGGAAAAAGCAGTCAATTTATATACCCCACCCCTGTCTGACTGTATACAAAATACAGACATCATTCCTTTCCTGTGCAACAGAGGTTCTTAACAGACAATCTCATCTTAGAGAAGATGTAATACAGAAAATCCTGGTTTTTTGCCTTCAGAGGTACTTTAAAAGTCAGCTACAATCTGTCATCCTTCCATCAGCTACTTCTGTGTCAGCAAATTTCTGAGATACTTTTCATCGTGCAGAGCAAATATAAAACTTGCTGAATTTTACAGTAATTTTTTTAATTTCAGCAAGTTTAATAAATTAAGATAATTTTTCCTAGCCTCTCTTCTGTTTTTTCCCCTCTAATATAGAGAAAACTCAAATTATCTAGTCTCTAAAAAATGTAAAACCTTTATGTTAGGAGTTATATACCAGCAATTTCCCTGAAAAGAATAAAAATCAGTAGAGAATAGGAATATAGTAATATCACTAATCTTCATTATTGAAACAGTCAACAGTACAATTAATAAAGATATTTGATGACTCTTCCTAATCTTTACACACACAAAAGCACAGAAACGCATGGTATCTTTGAAAAAAGCTTTCTAGTCCATCAGCTATTCCCTAGTCTTCACAGAATCTTCCCCGTGACATTGTAGATAACCAACAGTATTAATCGTGACAGGATATAATGCAGTATCTAACAGAGCAATTTTTCACAGAGAAAAATTAAGCTCTCATGTAAGTTTATGCTGTTATAACTGTATATGCTATATATAACTGCATATGCTGTATTTTGCATATATCATTGCTTCTAGATCCTAAAGTACATTTTATATCAACAAGCACTGGGTTTTAGGTCTGGCCATAAAAAAAATAAAATTCTAAAAAAAAAAATTCAAGAGGAAGGCAAATATCACTTTTTAGAAAAGAACAGCTCTCTCTGGAGGAGAGAACAGTCATAACTTTTGTTCTTTAAGATAAGCTCTTATTATGAAGTTAATATTTTGATAAAACACATTCCATGTGATTTCAGAAATCATCCCTGATTGCTCTGAGTGCCTTCTGTGATGACATCACCGGTCAGTGAATGAAGAGCTGAGGCATTGTTTATGACCCATCTAGTAAGGATTTAGACACTGTGTCCCACAACATCCCCACAGGGTAATGAAATATGGACTAGATAAATGGACAGTGAGGTGGACTGAAAGTGGCTGAACTGCTGGGTTCAGAGCATTGGGATCAGTAGTACAAAGTCCAGCTGGAGGCCAGTCACTAGTGAAGGGGATCAATACTGGGATCCTGTTTAACCCCTTCATTAAGGACCTGGGCACTGGGACAGAGTGCACCTGCACCTTCACAGCCTATACAAAGTTGGGAGGAGTGGTTGATGCACCAGATGCTTGTGCTGCCATCCAGAGGGACCTTGACATGGTGGGAAAACAGGAATCTTATTGTACTGAGTATGGGTGTCAGGTTTTGGTATCCACAGGGAAATACCCAGGTTTTGATATCCAGAGGGAGCTCACAGAATTGGTGTAAAGAGAGCCTGGGACTGCCCTGTACTGAACAGCCAATTCCAGCTGGCTCCAACCAACCCACCTCAGGACACAGAACTAGACAATCTCCAGAGACCCCTTCCAAGCAGTGCTTTAGCACACAAAAATCCCTATTTTAGCATGACCATTCTTCTCACCTCCTTCTGAATAGTTACTGTTGTTATCACTCTGATTGTCTTCCACAGGTGGATAAAACAAAAGGATAATACAAACTGAAGAAAAGTATGTCTGGGCAAGAGGAGGCTGTGGATGGGAAAATTATTCTCTCCTGTAAGAAGTGTCATACAACTGCAGACTGACTTTGATTTTCTCAGACAGATGTAAAACTTTTCTGAAGGGTTCTGCAAACATCCTTCCCTTTTCATTAGAAGACTCTCAAATAAAAGTATAACGTTTTAACAACCATCATGAAGATTTTAGCAACAGAGAAACAAAACATAGTTACTACACCTGTGACATCCAGATTCATTCCCAAAAGTTGCTCAAGAGTCTAGACACTCCACAAAAATTAAATACCCAGATTTCTCACGAGCACATCAAGTACTATCTATTCATACATCACAGCTCAGTCTAAGTTTGGAATAACCAAATTATAAAGGGGCACATCTGTTTCTTCTTAGGGAAATCAATTAGTGGTGTTACCTTACGGATTAGTGCTCTCACAGTTTGTGAGAGAACAGAAGATTCAGAATTGAACATGCAGAAGTATCAAGAGCAGAAAGAAAGGAGCATCAAAGGAAAGTGGAGGCTATTAGGATCAAAGTGTATCACACCAGGCAAGCATCTATCATTAGCTGTTAAGTAATCCATGTATCTGGTATAAGAGGAAAGAAATCACACGAGGGAGAAGGACGTGCAGGGAAAGGCAGAGAGACAGACTTGTTCCACTTAACTGAAGCTGCTGGCATTAATGCAAAAACCCCATCCATACACAAACTGACTGGGACATCCTAGTTTTTCTGGCAACCAACCACAGCAAGATATAAAGGGCTGGCAACAATGTGGGTGATCCTACCATCGGACAAGTCACTGCAGCCTGGGAGGTCCTGGCACTAGCAAAACTTGTCTCACCAGCAACCTTTTTAGACCTCCAGTGGCACTCCCATTTTGGTATTTTCTTTCTACCCAAGAAGAAAAGACGCCTTGGCAGATCCAAAACTGGAAAGAGAATGGCACTCAAAGCCACTGAATTCCAAGGAAGAGCTAACACTTAAACAAAACTCCTGTCACTGATACATATGAACAGCCCCCTCCAATGGGTTTAAAACTGACGCAAACCACCCATGTCTGTCTCCAGAAATTACCTTCTCCAATGCAACATGTTAGAATACTGAAAACATTAGGTATCACGGGAAATGACCTCAGCAAAAAAAGCAGTTATTGAAAGTCAGGACACATTTAGTCCTGCCAAGAAGACAAAAAAATTTAGAAAAGAAGGTGAAGGCAGTGACACTTGATAAAATCAACACAATCTGTCTGATTTCGGCCATGTTTTTGAAAAGAATTACCAGCAGAAGGAACAGACTATTCCCCTTCTCAGATACACTGCATGCCAGGTGGTGAGGTTCACGGGTATGCTCCGAAACTTAAAAATTCTCCCATCTCAAATACCCCAGCATATGTGCATCCACACCATTGAATGAATGTGCCAATAATGAAAGAAAACCCTCTTAATTGAAACTAGATCTAACAACTACAGTAAGGCTAAATTCTGTACATTGTTTTCACATTTGCATGATGCTTTCTGGTTTGAGTAATATATGCTATTAGACTTCTTTCAAAAAAATATTTTTTCCATCTTATGCAGATTTAAAAAAATAATTCAACAGAACATGCATTTTACAAGACTTACCTTATTAAAGACATAAAAAAGTTGGAAAGCCAGTTTTCCATACACTACTAGGTGAGTAACAAAACTGTCTGGCCTGTCAGACCCAACGGGTTATGGCCAACTGCTCACAGTAACTGGTGCCCTGTTGAGAGGGCTTGATTCAGGGCTAACATTGTAGGATCTTCTTCAACCCACAGCACCACGAAACAGAAAACAACTCTGTGGACTGCTCCAAGCGATAGAGAACAGCTGATATGCCAGAGGGTGGGGATGTTGCTCAGAGGAAATTCATCAGGCTCGAAAAATGAGCTGACAAACTCCTTGCAGTGCAACAAAGGCAAATTCAGAGATTGGAACAGACTGACCCCATGGAACACCACTGGCTGCACACTGCCTGCCTGGGGAGCTGCCTGCAGAACCAGGCATGGGGTCCCGACGGACAAGAGGGTCACGACCCCACTCTGTACCCTGTCAGCAACACGGGCAAATCAAACACTGGGCTGCATTCCCAAGAGCACAGCTGGCCCTCCACTCAACACTGGGGAGGCTGAATCCAGAATACAGTGCTCTCTCCCAACAGAGAGACTCCCAAAACCAGAGAGATTGACAAACTGCCAAGTCCAGCAATGGGGTCACCCAGTTACGAGACTGGAGCACAAAACACGCAAGCGGGAACTGAGAGTTGGATTTCATCAGCCTGGAAAAACAGAAGAGCAAGGGGGCATCAAAGTCACTCTTACACTACCTACACAGAAGGGAAATCTTTGAAAACAAAGGCAGATTCTCCTCAGAGACTCATAACAAGGAGAAAAGAAGTAACAGTCAAAAGATGCAGCAAAGGAGATTCAATAAAACATAAAAATGTTTGAAAATGTATTTAAACAGAGTGGTTAAGCACTGGAGCACTGCTCAGAGATGCTGCAGGTTCCCCATCCTTTTGGGAACTTTCAAATTTTGCTTGCAAAGTCCCTGAGGAAGCCAACCCAATGTAACAATGAAGTTAGTCCTGCAATTAAGAGACTGAGTCCAAGGACCTCCAAAGACCACGTCTATCCTGAGTTATTCTGTGAATCCAATTCTCTGAATACACTACATAAGGTAACTATGTTCCAGTTCTACAACACCACTTAGGAAATCAGAACTATAATAAAAATTGATAATACAAGTTATACATCCAGATGAAAGTCCAGATGCTTAGAAACCAGAAATTCTACTACAGAAGATGAAATAACACACAGAAGACTTAACAGCGCATCAAGATAACAGATTCTGAATAATCCACATATACACTCCCTACTGTGTATCAAGATTTCCTGTGTCCTCCTGGAAAAGTAATTTAATGCTACTGGTTACCTCTAGACTTATGTTTTGGATATGTATCTTTTCACCTAGATGAGAATCTGCTCAGAGTAAGTTGCAATATATGATCCCACCTGGATTGTACAAAAAAGTATCTCTTGGCTGAAAATCAGGACACGGGGGAAGGTTTATCATCATCCCAGGTTTCACCCCAAAATGAACAGCGCAAGAATGCACAGGCAGTTGGATCTGTGAACTAAGAAACAATTCCTAGCTGCAGAAATATAGGTATAAACTCGATTCACAAAGGAGGGAGCTCTGTTTTCCAGCTAAGAAGAACATTCAGAAAACATATGCAGTAAACGATGCTGAGGTGCTGACAAAGACTGAACACACAGCACTTGGGCTATGTAAAGGTAAGCAATCACTTGGAAAAAAAACCCGGAATGTGCATGTTAAATAACCAGTGTGATTTCACTAATTATTCATTCTTTAACTAATATGCTGCAATATAAAACTGACCTTTTAAAAAATCATCTTACCTCATTTCTCTCATCAACATCCCTGCATTTCTCAAGAAGTGCTTTCAGAGCAGGAACATTTCCTTCTTCTACATAGGTCAACAGACTCTGACTCATCAGACTTGCCATCTTCACAGGGTATTTAAAATGCTTCTATGTAACAAAGCTTATCTGTGTTTAAGAAAGGAAAAAAACCAGCAAAGAATAAATAACATCTCTGACATTTGACATGAGAAAGCATGAACTGTATATGCCAATAAGTTACTGGCTGGGCACAAATACCTGCCATTCTCCTCAACAAAATGCTGTGGACACATGGGCATTAAAATGCACTACATTTCCATGAAAGGTCTTAATCTACCTAGTTCTTAGAAAATTACAGAAATTATTCTAACTTCACAGAATCACAGAATATGCCAACTTGGAAGGAACCCATTAGGGTCACTGAGTCCAACACTTAGTCCTACACGGGATCATCCCCAAGAGTCACACCATGTGCCTCAGAGTATCATTCAAATGCTTCTTGAACTCTGTCAGGCTTGGTGCTGTGACCACTGCCCTGGCGAGCCTGTTCACTGCCCAACCACTCTCTGGGTGAAGAACCTTTCTCCAATATCCAACCTAAACCTCCCCTGATATTGTATTGCCTAAATAAATATTTTGAATGTAATGCATAGTAGTCTTTCATCTGCATAAATGTTTCTGCATTATAGGAATACCTGGATATATTACATACTTTATATGTACTACTTGTTTACAATATAACAATATCCCTTATCCTTTATGTCCATAAGGAGAACACTGAGACTAATCAGCATTATAAAATACAGTGATTCCATCTAAATTGCAGCCATATGGAACGCTGAGAAACACCATTTACTAAATCAGTGATCATCAACTTTATCCAGACATGCCTGCACGTGATGGCATGTTGTTAACTTGCTAGTCAAACTTAACATGGTTTCTGTTTACTGATTGTTTTTAATCTCTAATATTCAAAACAGGAAAAGTTTTTCTTGGTTATGGCAGACCATTAAGAACCATTTCAGACTTTCCAAAAACCTGTGTACTAACGAGTTCAGAGCACCAGCAGTATTACCGTGCCAAATTTATACACATACGGCTGCAGACACTGAATCATGCACTGCACCTAAATTAAGTTTCGTTGGATGCAGAACAGGCTGTGGGGCCGAACACAAGACTCCACCGCCCCCCACACCTTTCTCCTCACCAGTCACTGACATGATTGCTCTCTCTGGCTTTTTCTTGTATGACAGCAGTGTATCAGGAGAGGAAAAACTCCATTTCAGTGTTAGCTAAAGACAGCTGCTTGGGCTATTCTCTACCAAGCAGAAGCCAAAGACTAGTGGCTTTCCTGGGTGAATGTTCTTACTTTTACTCTCACATCAGAGCAGCCAACGAATCTTTACACTTCCAACTGAAGGGAAACAAAAAGAGACACAAGGAAGCCAGCAGGAACTTCACCATCCTTAGCACGTTCAAATTTAGAGCTTTAAAACACATAATCTACATCCACTTTAAACTGCTTACATAGTCTGTAACAGTATCACACCATTCTTTCTGTTTTACCAAGTATGTATAGTCAAACACAATGTTGTCAGGATATGTTAGATACAACCTGAGCTCCCTTACAGCACTGCAGCCATCAGATGACCTATATACAGAAATGCCTTGTTCATAAAAATGCCAGCTAACACCTGAGCTAAGACGACAGCAGTTCTTGCTATGTGTAAATGAAATTCAGGCACACATGAATGTCTAGTGACAAAAGAAACTACAAACTCTATGAAACTATAATTCAGACGTTATTTAAAATCGACACCTAAAATCAGTAAAAAAATAAACCTAGATCTAAATCTAGATGTGAAGCCCAGCAGCAGTTTTCCCAGGCACTGCCCAAACAGCCAGTCTCTCCCGCAAGAAAGCTATAAATAAACTAAGACCACAAAAGGTCTGCCACATTTACCGTACAGTTAAATTACCATCAAAGGGTAAGAGCACAACAGTGGTGTCATATACTTATCTTCATTTTTTTCAGTAGAAGGAAGAGCCAATTGAGAGGTTGGAAACTTACAACAAAAAACCCACTAAAGTACACCAAAAATGAAAGGTTTGAAAAGAAACACTGCTTTTAGTGACTCAGTGTGGGCACACTGGCTCCCATTGCCATTTCAGACACAAAAATAGAAGGAAAATCAGCATCTTGCCTGGCATTCAGTTGCCATCCAGAACAGCTCACCTCCCCTGTGGCCTGCAGCAGCATCTTACAGCCCTATGCAAGTGTCTCAGATATTCTCAAGCACCTAAAATGACATTAGATATTCACATGAACCTGTATTCCTCCCATCATTTTTTTACATTTGACAACAGGAATTCAGGAAAGGTGACTTGCCATCGCTCCTCTGCTACCACAGCCATTTTCTGTTTTTCCTGTGCAGTGTCACAGATTCTTTCCTGTAGCTGTACCTTAAATTCCCATGCTATTTTCCACACCCAATACTAACCGGAAAACTGTATTAAAAAACATCTGTAAAACATGACTACAAATGTCTCATCAAATGAATTATACCCTGCAGTTGCTATCAAAATTTCACCAACTAATTCTTAGCTAGTGTGAAAAGGAAAAAAGGATTCAGCATTTCTTCTTCCTCAAAGTAAGATTCTTCCCTTGATGTTCCCTTTGGACACATTTCCAAAAGGCAAAGGCAGCCCTGCTGCACTGTAGATAAGCATCCTGTTGCAGAATTCCCAGTTAGCAACAGTGCAGCTTCTGCCTTAATGCAGAGCTCAAACCCTAGAGGCAACTTAAACCTTTGACTAACAGCAAAACACCTGATGCCAATAAATATGTCTAGAGATGTGTTTACAAGCTCCACATCAATATTACTTTTATAAAATGAAAAACGACTTGCAGGGGTGAACCATCTCTGACAATATTAGTATTCCTTGTCCCATATGCTTCACTGTCACATAATATCCCCTTTTTAGAATTAATAATAGTCTATTTTATAAAAACAAGAACACAAAATCAAATATAAAATTGTTAATTTTATACCCTCATATATTTGCTTTTTATTCGCCCCTTTTCAGGCAAGCTTCTTAGATCAACATCACTGGAGAGCTTTATGAAAATATGGTTTAGGGACAACCACCACCATCCAAAAACACAATTCAGAAACAAAGGTAAGTGAAAAAAGGGTGGTGTTAAGATTTTTGGAAACTTTGCTTTATTTCTTCCCCTCAAGAACACAGAACACATCTGAAATTAAGCTGAAGTCTGCTCATGATACTTTCACTCATGACAGCAAGTCAACGTAAACTGAGCACAACCGCAGTCCACCTTTTTCTTAAATAAAATTTATGTTATTATGTCATGAAAATTAAGCACTGTACTAAAAGTTAATATGTGTACTGGTCACCAAGGTGTGATTTCTTCCAATGCTTGAGATTTCTTTTAAATTATCATAAAGACTTTGAACCAAGACTCTGAGGTAGACTCTAGCTAGAGAAGTAACTCAATTCTGGCCCCTCCCATGGAAAAAGCTCCTGAAAGATATATTCATACAGTTTACAAACAACCCTAGAACAAAAAGAAAACTCTCAATGGTTTATCCTTGAAGAAAATAAAAGATAAGAACTTAATCCCAGCCAAATTTTGTAAATACAATGCAAACCCAATATTATTCAAGAGCATCCTATATATCATCATCATCATCATGGTTAGGCTTCGCAAACGAAGATTAGAGAAGGACTCTACCCACGCTTGCTACAAGCACGTTGGTGGCTACAAAGGCCAATGCGAGATAGACAAGTCCGGTTGCAAAAGGCACAGCAGAAAGTTTCCTTTGGTAGTACTGGCAAGACTCGGTTCTTTCTGTGTTGTCTTTTCTTCTCGGAAATGATTCTGCTTGTGTTCTCAAAAGAAGTAGTAGCATTATAGACAGTGTATCCTATATATAAACACTCCTTAATTGTTCAATTAACACATTTACTTTATTCTTTGACACAGCAGTATTTCCACAATCTACACCAAAGATTTCAATTAAAACCAGGAACTCAATTGGAAACCAATCCCCTTTCCAGTAAGGATTAATGTTGTAACTTTTCTCTCCCACGAAAGGGAGCCAATTCTCAGTCCACAAACCAGCTTTTCAATCACAATCCTAAATTCCAAGCTTTGAAGTCTCACAACGTCCTCAGGCAGCAAATCCTGGAATTTTATAAAACTAAGAACACACCAAGAACTATGAAAAGATATAAAGAGTACAAATGGTCAGGTGAGGGCAATGTTTGCAGAGAGATTAACCTGTTTTGGTAAGGCTCTTGCATCCTGAACTGAAGCAGACATATCTGTATCACTGTCTTGGAAAGACTGCAAAAATTTGTTAATTTACAAAAATGTAGTTTCTCTCAACAGCATCAGTACTGACTGCAGATATTTTATGTACTCTCAGAATCTCGTATCAGTTTTTAACTACCTACAAAACCCGTTATTACACACTAAATTTTCCAACCATCATAATCTTTTCCATAGTTCTTCCCCATGTTTTTTTTACTGTGTTAGCAGTGATTTTTCTACGAATAGATACCCAAACTGGTCAACAAATACTAGTATAATTGAGAAGACTTTCTTTTCTTGTTTTTTTTTGCAATAGGTAAAGATGGTAATGACTTACATAAGATTCATACTTTTTATCATACCATGAAAAAGATTGTTGCCTTCTTTTTAATGCTTTCTTCTATTTCCAGACACAAAAGGCACCTTCCCAACATGCAACACTGTGGCAGATTTTCCAGCTAACTGTAAAAGGAGATAATTACTGTGCTGCTGGAATCTGAGCACGTACAAACCAAATGCGTAAATAGGCAGTATTTCACCCTTTAAACACTGGAAATGACACCTTTTCAAATGAGATTTTAAAAATGAGAAACATGGAAGAATTGCCCACACGAAGTTTATTATAAAAGACTAACATAAGTCAGTTTCATATCCTCACACGTTTTTATCCTGTATGATGGCATAAAGAAATGAAAAACATGCTGAAACATCACCTTTACTCAGACTGCAGGGAATCTTGCTAACACATTACCCCTCCTTTAGGACACCTTATTGTAATCCCTTCCTAAGTGGACATCTCAAACACTAAGAGACCACAAGTCAGGCATCACTTAGAGTGGTAAATATTTTAAAATATTTTTTCCATGGAGACTGAGTCAACCAGGATTCTGTTTACAGAACAAATCTTCAGAACAGATTAAATGAGTCTCTAAAAATATTAACTTTTGGTATTCAGAGTTGGAGAGAAATAATAAATCTAAGTTTCCATAAGTAGTCTACACCCACACCTCCACTGTCTAAAATTCCGGTGTGACTAATGACCTTATGTTGCTTTTCAATTTTTCCTTATTTATCTGGGAACATTTATTCTACTTCTCTTACCCACATTCCTATTATCCAAATGTGAAACCTTTTAATAGATTACCTTTTTTTTCCTATTACTTTCTATCAACAAACAAAATAATCTAACTCAAAAAATCTAAATACACAAAAAGTGAACCAAAGCTAGAGACATGGACATTCTTATTTTGAAACCTGACGCCAATATGACTAAAAAATGTTTCCACAAAAGGAGGTCTCTACGGCTGTAACCATTACTACACAGTAAGAAATACAGGAAATTGGAGATAAACAAGCCCTTCTTTTCTGCCTCATGCACTCAAGGCAACAGCTATTTCCAAGTATTAGTGATGGATTTTTTTTTTCAATAAACCAATGGAGACTGGGGATCACATATAAGTGGAAAGATGTAAATACATATTTAAAATAAAGTGCTATTGTCAGCTGATACCAATTATCAGATACGTCTATGTTCTACCCTTGTTAACAAATCAGTTAAATTAGTTAAAGTGTTTGTGAAGTATCTGATAAAAGCATCTATACTTGATTAGAGAAACTAGTTTGAGACAAAATTTAAATATAGTCAATGAACATTAATATATTGCTAAAAACATGTGAATTCTAAGACATAATTCAATTCCTGGGCAAAATACAAAATGCTCAGTCCTACAAATCACTATTTTGGGTTTTACATAGATCAAATAAAAGAAAACAAATAGAAACAGGTACCATTATTAAGGGTTTTTTAAAATTATACCAACCAACACAAATCAATTGTCAAAACCTGTATAAAACACACAAAAGCATAACAAGAAAGTCTGCAACATCACCTTACACAGTCTCATATGGCCAACGCATTCCTCCATACCATAAAATCAAGGGTTTGTTAGCCACAGACACAAGTTATAAGACAAAAATTTAACTTTTACAGTATTTACACTTAAGTAAAAAGTCAGTCGTGTGATACTGATCTTCAACACGCAACATTTCACAAGCTGTGGTCACAGGATTTCAAGCAGATCTGAATTTCTTAATAACCAATTTATTTTAAATAAACAGCGCTGCGGAACAAAGAATAGATGCCTATCCAGTAGACAGAGGTGGGTTTTCTTACACGTTTTGATCTCAGAAAAAGACCTCATTTTTTCCTTTCCATTTCTTTACTATTTGATGGGGGGAAGGAGTGTCAGGCAATTAATCTCATGATTCAAACACTTTTCCTGGAAAAGACATACTATTCTTCCCCCCATCAATCCTTTACCAAAAGTTATAGAGAGGAAATCACATTTCTAACCAATTTTTAAGCATATATGAGAACTGGCAAAGCCCTACTACCTTTTAGAGATTTTGCTACTCCTTCAGTGGTGTCCTGTGGCAGGTCCTGAGGCAATTGGCACAAACAGAAACAAAATCATGGCATCCATCACAGAATCAATTAAGTTGGGAAAAGCGATCAAGTATGATAACACCACGGTGTCAACTAGATCATGGCACTAAGTGCCACATCCAATCTTCCCTTAAACACCTCCAGGGACAATGACTTGACCGCTTCCCTGGGCAGTGTCTAATGACTCTTTCTGTGAAGAAATTCCTCCTAATGTCCAACCTAAACTTTCCCTTACGCAGCTTGAGGGTATATTCTCTCGTCCTATTGCTTGTTGCCTGGGATAAGAGGCTGATCCCCACCTGCCTACAACCTCCTTTCAGGTAGTTGTAGAGAGCAGTAAGATCACCCCTGAGTCTCCTTTTTTTCCAGGCTAAACGACCCCAGAACTCCCTCAGCCGCTCCTCACAGGACTCGCACTCCAGACCCCTCACCAGCTTCGCTGCTGTTCTCTGGACTCAAAGGAGCCTCTGTCTGAACATCAGGAAACACTTTGATACTGTGAGGGTGACCCAGCACTGGCACAGGCTGCCCAGAGAGCTGTCTCCGTTCTTGGAGACACACAAAAGCCGTCTGGGCACAGTCCTGAGTGATCCACTCTTGCTGTCCCTGCTTGAGGACAGGGGTTCGACCAGATGACCCGCGGAAGTCCCTCCCAACCTCAACCATTCTGTCATTCTTTATCTTGGAAATCACATGCCAGAAACTTTCCTTATCTACCCTTATCTACCCTTCCGAGTCAACAGAAGGAGAGGAACACAGTAAAAGAGGCTCCCCCGCCGCCAGGCCGGGGCTGACAGCGAACCCCGGCCGTGCCCGCGGCACCCTCGGGGCGCTCGCGGTGCCCCCGACACCCCCACACCGAGCCTGGTCCGCCCCGCACACGGCGCCGCCGGAGCCCCGGGATGCCCCGGGCGGAGCG
>VXAY01002045.1:831645-866803 GCA_013399855.1 Oxyruncus cristatus | reverse complement strand
GGCGACCCTGCCCGGGAGCACCGGCGGGCCAGCCCCGAGGGTAGCACCGCCCGGGACAGAACGCGGCAGTCCCCCGGCTGCTTTCTGAAAGAAAAGAGGGGGAAAAAGGTTTGTGGGCAATTGTTGTTGCCTGACGGATAACCCAGCGACAGGTGGTGTTCAGATCGAGAGTGAGGGCTGCCACTGGGAAAGAGGAAAAAAAAAGAGTAAATCTCACCTCACCTCGCTGCTGTCCATGGAAATGGGATTCGTTACCCGGTGTGCAACAAGCCAATAATCACACACTCGGGAGAGACTTCAGTTATTTATTTATTTATTCTCGAGGGCACAAGCCTGCGTGCTCGTTGGGATTCCACAAATCAAGCACACCCCACCGGAATTTATGCGCCATTATCAATAATGTCGATGTTAGTAATGATTTGAAAATTAATAACGCTGAGGGAACAGCATGAAGCTGAGTCGGGAGGTTTAAGCTGGATATCAGGAAAAGATTTTTTACCCAGAGGGTGGTTGGGCACTGGAACAGGCTCCCCAAGGAAGTGGTCACAGCACCAAGCCTGACAGCATTCAAGAAGTATTTGGACAACACTCTCCAAAGTCGTTTGGACAACACTCTCCAAAGTCGTTTGGACAATCCTCCCACACAGTGGGATTCTTGGGGTGTCCTTCGCTGGACCAGGAATTGGACTCTGTGATCCTGCTGGGTTCCTTCCAACCCAGCATGTTCTGTGATCCTACGATTCTAAGATTTATACACAGAAACTCAGTGTCAGTAACCTCCCAAGTGCAACACCTTGGTTATGGTTGGTTTGGTATTTCCATACAAGTTACATAACCCCAGCTAACTTCTATGCACGTTCAGGGGAAGGGTCTTCCCCTCGAAAGGGGTCGTCTTGACCTGTAGGAGTGATTTTTAGTATTGTAATGAAGACAGTCCAACTATAGGATACGTGGACCTTAAGTTTTTTGCCAAGCGGGCAATAAATACAGACATACATCAGAATTTTATTAGCTCCAGAATGTCCTTCAGTAAGGGATCCTAACTACCACCTATTCTACTGACATACTATATCCTGACTTACTTCATCCTTAGAGCTTGCTAGGCCCAGGATATCCTTGACTAAGGGATGCTGCCTACTCTCCGTTCCACTTATTAGGTCTCCATTCTTACTGATTAGGCCTGGAAGTATAGAAAGATCAGAGTACATCCTGACTCAAGATAATTTTGACATATTCCACATTTTGCAATAACACCACATACCTTGAGATCCACCAGCTTCTCCCAGACTCCTCCACAGCCCAGGTGACCGAGCAGCTTTGCAGGTATTTTGAAAATTCCCCTCACAGCCCAGGCTGGGGTGCATGTGGCTGGAGTCACCTGATACCATTCCCAACATGTTCTACAGATCTTCCATCAGTGCTTTCAGTGATCCTAAAATGCATCTAGTGACTGTAAAATGTCACTTCAATCTTCAGCAATTCATGATAACAGATGCATCTAATTCATTTGGACAACTGGATGAGAGATGTTCGCTAATGACCATAGCAATAACATCTCCCCAGGAGATCACGGAACCTAGCTAAAACCTGGGATAGCAGCAAACCAGCCAGGCAAAGGAGCAGAGCCCCCATTTCTAAGGTTACTGAGTCCCAAGGGTTGATATAAATCTTTACAACACTGAGAATTTCATTTCTGTAAAGAGCTATGACTGTTTGCTTCTTAAAGAAACACCCAATGAGCTTCCTGTATATCCCAAATACTTATATCCAGAAAGCATGCAGCAAGTGCTTTGCTCACTTTTTTTTAAGCATGTATTCTCATATGACCTTAAGAAAGTCTTCACAGTCTGATAAAATATATAGCTGGCTTACATGCACAGAAGTTCTTAATACAAAACAAAGGTGCAAGCTGCAAAATTCAAAAGCTAAATCCACTTAGATCTTGCACTGAAACAGTGGTTCAGCAGAAAAGCTGTGAGAAATTAAGTACTAAAAGCATATTCTTCTTTACACAATAGAAGTACAATATGAACAAATGGAGGATGAATCCCTGCAGTTAATGCTGGGCTGAAAAGTGCTCGCTGTGCTACCTGAATATGTGTAAGGACCACTACTTAAGAAAGAGTGGTCCTGATGTTTCAAGCACCTGTATAATCTTATTTACATAAGAGAAACCACAGTTTGACAAGACTCCCTCTTAAGATTTATAGATTTTGAAACATTTTCAAAATATTACCCTTTTTTATAGAATTTATATGGAAACATATATTAGTATCTCACTTCATAACCTACTCATCACCCAAAACCTTATTCCAGCATCAGTGTTTCCACCCATCAGGTGTTAGCTGTGTTTTCACCCTGCAGTTACAAAGTTATTAGGCAGAAACAGTAGCTCCTTTCTTCCTGCACAAAAAAGGAACTGTACAAACACTGGGAATATGGAGGCAGAGAAAGCACAGTTTTCTGTATGGTTCTTCACTTTCATCCACTTGTGCTACAAACACATCCTTGTACTCTTCTAGTTGTACCCTACACTAAGAAGAACGCTTTCTTGCCAGGGATTAATTCACATAGGCAGTGAAACATGGTCCCACTGTGGTTTATTTAGTTTGGAAAGATAAACTATAGCCCACACAGAGAAATAACTCTTTTTCTATGATATATTACCTAGAAAGAGCTGTAAGATGTACTGCTAAACTCTGCTGAGGGTACAAGTCTCCAACTCTGATCTAGAAGAACACATCTCCCCCTGGAACAACTTCTGTATTCCATACTGAAACATCCTGCATGTTATCAGGAAGTTACTCACATGGAATTAAGTTAATTATAGGCACAGGAAAACATCTGCTGACTTCAGGATGTTCTTAATCATGACTCTTTCTGTGCAATACCTTAAAAGAACAGAGTTAAAAATTTCCATCACCAACAAGTCTTAGCATTCTGAAGTAGTACCAGAAAGCTGTGTTTTATCGTACTCTGTTCAAATTATTTTTTCAATAAATGCAAGAATGTTTGGTTCATGAAGAGACTTCATACTCCTGACTGACTCTGTTGTGAATGTTTATTTGTGAAAGCAAATTCCATTGCAGTCTAACTTCTGGTTAGAATGACACAAGTCACCAGAGCTTCTGAAATTGCATACAGCTTGTCCGTGAATTCTGAACACACAAGGCTTAAGAATACCATTGCTTCAGTAGGGCCTTTCAAGAGAACAACACAAACATTCCAGTATTCCTCTAGGGCGGGACCCCTTGCAGAAATAGATCTGTGTAAAGGCAGAACCAGATCTGTGTAAAGATGTCTTCAAAAAATTACATTGGCTATACAAGGTTTGTACAAAAGCAGAATTAATACCAGATCAAGAGAGAAAATTATTTAATAGCATTATAGTGATATATATTGATATATGCTCCGAGATGGAGGGTTGAAAGTTGCTTAAGTATCTTTCCCAAGTAACAAGAGGCTAGACTTGAATTTCTGTTTACCAGCTCTACTGGAAAACAATTATATACATATACTCATATATGAGCTCTAGAAAACAAATAAAACCAATTTTGAAGTAGAACATTCCAAATAACTGTGTAAATGCATACAGTGTATGTTTAGTAATCTAAAAGGAGAAACCACATTAAAATAATTTTGTTCTTTAGCACTCATTAAAGACAGACAGCAAAGAATTTAGAAAAACAAGTTTGGGGTTTTTTTAAACTACAGTTTAATCAGATTTAAAGACACAAATTAGAAAAAAAAACATTTATAGGCAAGTTAAAAACACCTTTAAAACATAACAGCATGCTGCTTCTGCAGCACTGCTGAGACAAATTAGAAATAAGTAATTATTAAAATATCACAATCACAGTGTAACTAACAGTGGTATTTTAATTTTACCATACACCAACACTTAGTTTATGATCTGTTGAAAAATAACACTTTTTAAAAAATATATATTTTGGAATAATACAAATGAAATTCACTGACAATGTATTATAATCTGAACCAGGAAAGGCAAATTTAGGAACACTGTAGCTATCCACTTTTTAGGGGTGTTCTCTCACCTTAACATACAGGTGGTTGGAGGCATAACTACTTCTGCATTGAGGTAAAACTATTCCCTTGAATGTGTAACCAAAGCAGGAAAGAACAAAGTTCCATATTTTAAATTCTTAAATTGAATAACTTATTACAACATCTTTGAATAATGCTATATTTACCCATCTTACACTATTTTTCACCCAATACATTTTGAATGTTCTCTTCTAACTGATCTAGAACACATCTGAGGTCTGGGATTTAAGAATAACTACCTAATTACTATTGTAGCATTTTGACACCTTTGTCACAGTAAGACACATCAGCAGATTCTTCATAGAAATAGTCAACACCATTGGACAAAAGAAGGTATAAAAAAAAAGATGTAAAGAGAACTGATAAACACATTGAAAGGCAAAAGATGCATAGGCAAATACTCCTTAACTTATCGTGACAATTGTTGCGCCATTAATACATAGTGTTGCACTATTCTCATTACTGGTCTCTAGGCACCCTGTTTCTCTGGTTTTTGTTTCAGATTATATTGTTCCAGTCTTGAAGCCTAATCTGACTAGAGCGTGGACCACAGCTACCTATTCATATGACATATTGCAGAGAAACCTAAAGAAAACCCAGCTTGGGATATTTCTGCCTTAGAGAATGAAAGGAAGGAAGAAGATTGTGCAGAGGTCTGTTTTACCAGGAGGTTTGTTTGCAGTAAGGTGCTGGACTGAGTCACTACTAATATAAAAAACTTCCTCTGAATGTGGCCCTATCTCAGATCTCGCTCTGAAGTCAAAATTTCTATTCACAGCCTGAAGCAGATATCCTGTAAAGGTTGGTTTTGCAACAGAATGAAAGAAGCCTTTTACTTGCCACTTAGAGTGTAACCAACAGATTCTATTTTCACCTTAGGAAGCAGAAAGCTTAGTAGTCTGAGAACAGAGCCCCACAGCCTTCAGATGCAATGTACAACTGGAGGGCTCAACACCAGCCTCATCTTAATATCGATATAGCTTATTTTAAGTGTATTTATGCACGCTATATGTAACTACAGTTTGTCAACTCAAAGTTTACACAATGTTTATATGGATATGTACGTGGGTTTAGAAAATCTAAAACCATCTAAAACCAAAACCAGGTTTAAGTCACTGGACACACAACTAATGCACAGACAATGATGAAGTGGCAAAATCTGCTTTTGCAAATTTGTATACCAAAACTGAGCAGAATTATGTTTTAAATATTTAATGCAATGAAAATTGATACAGTTGATGGCTAGATTTTGTAAAAAACCTACAAAAAGCTCACCTCCAAACAAGTTTTTAAGAAATTTTTTCATTTTGTTTTGACCATAACAACCAAGTGTTGCAATATTTGCAGTTGTAACCTTGCAGGGTGACTTTGCGGATGCCTGGATTTCATGGTGTTTGCTAAATGTCTAGGATAAGACAGCAAACACGTCAAAAATCCAGACAGATGTAGCATTGAGCAGTGGCAGGCTAGGTCACAAGCAAGTAGAATCTCTGTCAAGCTCTGCACAGAGGATTAGCTCCTCACAGCAATTGTGTGGCAAACCCTTCCAGCCACAGATGGGACATGTTCTGACCACAGACTTCTCCACTGCCAGCTTTTCCACCATGACTGTGAAGAAGGTGAAGACTGACAGTGCAAACTAGGTGAGATCCAGACAGATCCACTAATCTTACGAGAGTAGGCTTGATTCACTAGAGTATCTGCTTACATACTTACTCAGAATAGCATATAATACTTGATTAAGTACTTACTGCCAATTGATTTTTTAAACAGGAAAATTTAAAAATACTCCCAAGTGCTGCTCAGAGTATTGTTGGATCTAAATAAATACATAAAGGTTAATTATGTAGTGAAATGCTGTGATGAATCAGCACAGAAATAATGTGTATTTTTTTAATACACAGAGTCTGCATCATATTAAAATCCTTAATTTCCATCTGTTTTTCTAACACTGATCACTTTTCAACACAGATGGCAATGTTTCAACATTTTCACTGAAACTGAAAAATTTTCAAGCCTGATTTCAGAAGTCAATGAGAACTACGAAGTGAAAGACTTAAGGATAAGGGAAATGAAAGCCTAAATTATTGTAATTTGTGCTTTTAAATTTCTTCATCATTCAAGGCCAACTTATAAAGTTGAACATGTGAAAATTTACATATAAGCAACAGTGATACATTTGCAGGCAAATGTGAAGACACATTTGACCATGTATTTAAACAAATTGTCAACAATTTGTTTGCAAAGCTTTTGAGAGAAAAACCTAGACTCCATTAAAATTACTTCTGATGTGAATTTGATGGGAGGTGAGGATCTCAAATGTCTCCTCTGCATCAGAGGACATTTTACCACTAACCAAATCAATGCCATCAAAAGAGGCAAAACTACCTAGTGTGCATCCTGTCATACAAGCCTAGCATTTATATTCATATTACATATTTCCCTGGGGGAAACAGAAAAAGTTTTTTAAGTGTAAAACTCTTCTAATAAATAATATACTATATTGGTAAAACTAATACCATATGACAGTGTAGAGCAGGGAATATACAAAGGTCTCTTCATAGTCTTCTTACTGAAGTATGATTTGTTATCCAGAGCATATTTTCAAATGTCACCAATTATTGAAATCCTGTCTACATGTCAACTTAAGGAATGGCCACGGAAGAATAAGTTTCCTGAATAAGAAGGGCACATCTGTAACTGCAAAGCTAGCAAAGCCTTTCTGATTAAAACAGTAGTGGGCACCACCAAAAGTATTATTTAAATATGTAATATACATCTCTTTCATTAATACAGAATCTTAAGGTTAAAAAACGTTAAGCAAGTAAATAGTTACTCTCAGGGTGACTACATTTACTAACTAACATTAACTCATTAAGTGCCTGAATGAACTGTTCACAATAGGCAAATATCTGCAAAGCACCATAAAATTATGAATGATATGTTGTATTTACTTTTCATAGTGTGCTGATCTGCAATACAGAAAACACTTTCATCTTTTGGATATAACTTAGTTAATAAGTGAAAGAATACTTAACAATGTTTCCTTCATGCCCAAAACACACATAGCAAATTTACTTTCCACAATTTTTCTCAGGAAGAGCAATAGTATACCACCGCCATCCTTTCAAATTCAGTATTATCAAATGATGTGTGTAGAACCTAAAAATTATCTAAAGCATCGAGGCTGGCTGCTCTTGACTTACTGATTGAGTGGATAAAAAGGATCCAGTGCGATAGCAAGGCAGAAGAAGAGTAAAGCAGCGGGAAAGCAAAAACAACAAAACCCCAGTTTGTCTAAAATCAGAGTGCTGCCATTAAAACAAAATATCTCTTTCCATAGTCCCCAAGAAAATTCATTTACATGAAGAGCAGATTTCGGTTCAAAGTACTTATATACTCAGAAATGACATTTAAAGGGTAAATTCTAACACAATACACTTAAATTCTGGGCAGAATTAATTGCCATAATTTTCTTGCACTGCAATTATTTAATGGGTTCAAATCACGAACAAAGACATTGTGTCCAATTTTGAAACATGTATCTTGCCACCTGTGCCCAACGAAAGCATGAACGTATTTTCTTGGTTGTTTTAACTTCCCTATACACAAAAGTTCTGAACGAAACTGCACCTGTGAATTGACTCACACTGAAGTCACACACCAGCCTGCTCTACCCTAAACCTGCTTATTTTCTGGGAGTGTTTATAACTGTTTTCATATTTCATTAAGAAGAATTAGTAAGCCTCCATTGTACACACGCCAAAAGAAGAAAACAAAAGTACCAGAACATTAACAGAAAACCGGCACACTGGATGTTGTACTTCTGGGTAGATAAGGAGACTGAACCAACAAGATGAATTTAAGTTCAACAGTAACAAATGCTGAAAGAATCAACCCTAATTTTACTTACCCACCCAGAAATGTGCAATTCTAATTTGTTCTCTTCTGTAAATGTCCCTTCAAGTACAGAAAGCAAAAAAATGTCTTTTCTGATTCTGTATCTAAATAAGGATGACCAAAAAATAAACCAGCGTTCCCTTATTATTAACAAGAAAAGCATAATGTGGTTTCAAAGAGGCATATGATAACCATGACCCGATGTACGGGGAAGTCTACTTGGGCAAACAAAGTAAGGATCTAGAAATCAGATTATTTTATCTTAAAGATAATACAGCTGTCACTGAAACAATGAACATCCCTGCTCATCTAAAGAGACTCATTCACTCTCATTTAATATTGAATTCCCCCTTTCTAACAGTGTAGACTAATTAGTGCTAACCTACATATATGGAAAAGTATGTTACCCTCCTCCCAGAGTTTTAGGCAAGGAGCCAAAGGCCAGACACAGAACTATGGCAGCACGGAAACAACCCTGACCAAACTCACCATCTGGTTCCTTAGAGAGTACACCAGAAGTACGGAGACAATTTTTGCATGGTAGTATCCCCAAAGCTGAGGACCATCATTGCACTTCTGGTACTAACAATAGTCATCTGACTGGTCCTAGATATTTGATGAAAAACTTAAGGTTCAAAATATTACCATAACATTTTTCTCACTCATTTGCTAGTTATTAATCAACAAGCTGCATTATTTTTCTCTGGTAGTATTTTATGTCTGCTTTAAAATTAAAAAAAAAAACCCACATGGATAAACAGTTTGTGTTTACTTAAAAAAATTACAGGAAAATACAGAATATAAGCAATTAAAATGTAGCCCTTTAACAGTAGTACTCTAGCAGTGACCATCATCACAATAAATGGTCTGGAATAGACATAACCACTGCATCGTTTCCTTGACACACTTCCATAATTCAGTAAGTAGATATTCTGAAGGATTTCTTTCTTTCATTATGTTACCCAGAAATATGATATGAACTTTGCATCTAAAATTTAAAGAAAAAGCTTTTCCTCAAATTCATAAAGTTCTTTGGATAAAGGGCCATCAATTATCAAGCATATAGAAATTGGTTATGATAATCATTTCATATTTGACTACCTACATGCTGGAGCTTCAAGGTAATTTTGCTATTTTATACTGAAAGCATCATCAACTAACTGATGCCTGAAAATTCAAAATAACTTTAAGTATTAAAAATCGCTTTTTGTAAAACAGTTCTATTCTAGAACAAGTATTTCTGGTATTTAAGGGCAAAACTGCACTTTCACTGAAATCCCAGTGCTTGCACGTTGTCTTCTGTGCCTTATGGCTGCTTTTCCCCCTCTAGCTGCAAAGCCCACTTGGCAGTGTTTTATCGGGTTTAGGTACTTTAAAATAAAAGAAACCTACAACAGAGCCATCAAGCTCTGGAAAAAGGTGAACCTTGAGTTGTTTTTAATCCATTCAGAAGGGCCATTTAATCCATTCAGAGTAATCACACTCTTTATCAAAGAAACCTAACTATAATTTGGCATCAATGTTTACAGTTCTGTAATGTACTGTAATAGTTTGAGATACTTTAAGAAAACCCTCCAAATACTGAGTTGCTTATTGCAATTCCCTTTTAAAGATTCAAGAGTCTTCTAGTGACTTTGCATTGCCTATTTTATCTTCGTTATAGCATATAGTGTTATATATTTGAAATGCGCTTTCCATGTAAAATCAAACTTGAAAATACCCACTTAGAAACAATATTTCAGTAAATAGAGGGTTTAAGGCAAGTCATTCATTTGGAAAAATTCTTTTCCATTTGTTAATTCTAGATTGACACAATTTTATTCCACCCCATCAGTGCCTTGGGATACACAACGTACATTCAGCAAAGGGCACACATATGACCCTATGGACATACGTTGCAAGTCCTGAGTGCCCATTGAAATAATGGTAATATCTTCATATAAGGCGTGACCCACAGGGACATGGCATGGGAGGGGTTAATTTGTTTTGTTTCCAGTCTTGCTATTGTATGTGATTTTCCTAGGTAATGCATTCTTTTCTTACTAAACATCTTTGCAAACAAATACAAACCCCTTTAAAAGGTGCTAAAAATGGGTTTCTGAAAACATACAAAATATATTCATCATAGTATTTCTTCAATCACTGTTTTAATGTTTGATATCTGCAGGTTATTTCTTGCTTCTGACTGAAACTATTATTTGTTGTGGAGTAACTGTTCTTTTGCAAAAGATTTTCTTCTTCTAGTGTTTTGGACCACGTGGGCTGGATGGTTTCACGCTTTTTACTTCCTGTTTGAGTTCTTTTCAATGGAAATACCAACAATACCAGAATGCTGGCAATATGAAGACAGAAATAGCAGGAGCTAAAAAACAAACAGAAATAATAATTCAATAAAACTCTCACCATTCTTACGGGATACTTAAGGAAGAAACTGTCAAAAGCTACTTGCATACTTTGCATGTAAGATGACATTAGTGTTTCCTTTAAGAAAAGCAAAATAAGGGGGAAATCAGAAATTAGGTCCTCCCTTACAGTATTTAGTGCTGGAACAAGATGTAAAGTAAACAGAAATTTGTTTTCAAGTTTTTTTCACAAATTACTTCTGGGAAGTCAATATCTAGTCTTGCTGTAAAATAATTCAAGGGCACCTCTAAGGTACCCTCTGCTTTTGCTTTTAGTTCGATTTTTGTCCCTGCCCCAGGAAAAATAAGTCTAATACGACAGCAAAATGAAAGCACTCTAAGGTTTTTCATACACAGCACACACAATGTTCAAGCACCAGAACAGAAATACAGTCCACTCAGATAACAAATCAATTTTATAATTATGATTGAAATAGCTTCAAAGATCTTATGCTGCAGAAAACACTTCTATTTCAAGTTAGAGAAAAGGAAACAGGTAGAATGTGCTTACCTGTAAAAGGTGAAAGAAGGTTTTACAGAGAGCAGTACAAATGGCACAACTGTGTAACTTATTGCTATTTGAGTTGCCATCCATGTTATAATATCATAACACACTTTAACAGCAGGAGATTCAACAAAATAGTGTCTGATATTGTTTCTTATCTGAAAAAGCAGGTAATAGTAAATTAGCTGAGGAATAAACCTTGGGAGCTCAGAGTTTGTTGCATGGACACAAAATTCATAGGATGAATTGAAATGCTACAGTTTGGTCAAATATCTTTGAACTATTCAAAATGCCCATCAACTTCAACAGGAGTCCCTGCACTTCATCCAGCGCAGGAATTTAAGCAGAATCTAAGTAAATGAATCCTCCCCTAAACCCAGTGCAACTTTGCACTGGTTGTCTGAATCAGGTCAACTCTATTCTATCAAGGCATTCCATAGAGGATTGGAATAAATGAAAGCCAGAATGCTTCTGATGAAAGCTTCTATATAGTAAGTCATTTTCGCATACTTGTTATAAGATATATTTTAGGACAAGAAGGGTATAAATCAGAATATACAAAATATCAATTCTAATTATGTATTTTAGGAGTCTTAATAACAACTACTATCAAGTGGGACTGTTATAAACTGACTCAATTTTCTATGCTGTTTTCTTTTGTTTGTATAATTCTGTATAAACAGAACAACAAAGGTATTTTCAAAAAATCCAAATCCAAAACCCACACAGATTTGGGTTCAGTTTTATTTAAGTCTATATTTAAAAAACACCAGTAAATCTTTGCCCTTCCTTCCTTTGACTGAACTATCACCCTTGCTCACACTCATTTGCTGAGAAGCCAAGATGGGCTCAATTCAGCCTCTGTGAGCTTGGTATCACAATTGCCACCTCCCAGTTACTTGCACTGAAGCAAAAATGCAGCACCAAAGTGCACAGTTCAGCTTCTTCAAACCTCTGTGTCTTTAGAACTCCTGTTTCCAAAGAACATACCCAAGGCTAGCTCCTGCTGATTTAATTCTTTACATGAAAACCTTTCTTTACCCTTCTTGTTCTTCTTATCCAAACTGCCTTGTAGATACCACATTCCCACTCAGCCTTTGATTAGTTAAGCTAAGGAAAACAAGTAATTCTGGCCACATACCCTTCATCCTGCCATCTCCACCCAGTTTTCTCCTATGGTCACATGCAATGACTTGCTCCTGAGTTCTGTAGAACTCAGATGAAGCTTCACAGAATTTCTTGTAGAGAAATCTTGTATTTTAGGACTTGAAGGATGACTTTAAACACAAATCTACAATTGCCCCTAGCAAACAACTGATTTTGAAATGTGTAAGGAGGTAAAAGGAGGTAAAACAAATTGAATACATGCTTAGGCATGACAGAACAAAGTGCAGAACAAAGCTACCACACTTTGCAGTTAAAGGCTAGTAAAGTAATGAATATGCTGAAGTACCTCTTATATATCTTAGCAGTTAATATTAAGTACCTGTTAATACAGAAACTCAAACCATATTTTTACTAGCCTATTGATTGATACATATGAAACATGAATACAACACACCTTACTAGAGAAGCCCAGGATGAAGTGCAGTGAGCACTCCAATTTACTGGACTCATCTCACTGAGTAAACAACTTTTACCTGAGAACTGTCCAAGAACCTTGGCTTTCGCACCAGCCCCTGGCTGATAAATGTCAAAAGTTCCCTGTGATAGAGGCTGGAAGGAGAAGAAAGCTACATCTATTGTAAAGAAAGGCATCAGTTCTGTCAAACAAGGACTGTACCCTCATCTTGTGAAGAAAGAGAAGCACCTTTTTTATTGCTGTAGAAACAACCTAAATCTGAAATACCACCTTCCCCTAGCTATTAGAGCAACAAAGAGCAGTCTGCTTCATTTCTTATTCTTTCAACAAAAAATGTGGTCTGTTATGCTGCTCTGATCTGACATGTAATTTGTTCCTCTTTTCCACTGAGTAACTGATAAACCTCTGTTCTTACACAGCTTTCTCAAGCAGAACTGTGAGAAATTTCTTGGCAGATTTGCTGGTTCCATATGGTTCTGAGTAGCAGCTGCAAAAGCTTGTTAATGTGACTACACTGCTGGCTGGCCAACTTGAAATGGTAGCTACACTAGAGATTTTTATCTGCTGCTTGAGGGGAAGCATTCTTTAGTTACCACCTTTACACGAGTACAGGACAGAAATTAGAAAGGGGACAGACTCTATAAATACACAGCATTAGCACCCAACTTTTAAGCTACACATCATCAGTGATTTCTTCAAAATTATCTTAGATAACATCAACCTGTTCAGTATGCCAGTAACACATGATCAGTTAATACAGAGGAAGAGCTTCCAGAAAACATATGCTACAAAGATGTTACAGGCTGGGTATAGTCTTCTTTGTTTCCACCAATCAACCCTTCCTTACATCTAATCATTCCCATCCTCTCTTAACTAAAAAAAGTAAACACCACTATCAGACAGATTGTGTATAAACTGTAAAGGGCATCTCTGGACTACGGAACATGATCAATTTTCTTTTAAAAAACATGTTATTTAAGAAGATACTTGGTTGGTACTTACAGCTCGTGCTGCTAGTGTCATTAGTACTCCTGTCAAAAATGTTAAATAATATCCTGGGTAAACCCCATGCCAGATGGCAGAAAGGATGAAGGTTTGGATCGTTGGGCTGAAGGTGGCTCGCTCATAGCACACTCTAGCAAGTTAAAAACAATTCAAGATAAATAACACAAGACAAGTCACCCACAATCTTCTCAGTTATCCTTTTTACTTTCACCAGTTACATCTCCAACACGTAAGTCTGAATGCAATTGCAGTTTCCTGTTATTTAACAATATTGCCACTGTATTATGACTTACAGAAAATGTTTAAAGCTATTCACAGCTCCCAGTTCAAGCCCTCAGTGCTAACCTGTGTTCAGTGCCCTCACACATGGTACTTATTCATAATGAAGGGATACACAATCATCCAAAGATGGGTGCTGGCATTAATGAGGGATCTTGAGCCACCCAAGAATGTGTTTGAAAGGCTACATTGGAAGGCACAGACAACGCTGGAGACTCTTGCAATGAGTCAGATACACATTTCTCACAAAATGAAAGCAGCCTATAGGAGACTAGGAAAAGTTACAACTACCTTCACTTTTGAATAATAAAGAGACTAGAGTTGAAAATATGTCTGTGTGACACAATTAGGTGAGCATGACGATGAAATTGTAATAAATACTCCAGTGTTGCAAGAGTATCAAATAAGGAGAATGTTGAACTCTGTTAATTAAAAATTGAGACTCTGAACTATTAGGCAAGGTCCTGCAGAAAAGAATTCTAGAAGAAAGAAAGGAAAAGGGAATCCAAGAGAAGTATTTTCTAGAAGACAACATTATATGACACAATGACAAACCATCATGATGTGGAAGAATGATAGGAAACATGGTAAGGTCCTGATGTGGCTTCATTAAGATTTCTTTAATGTCTTTAATGATCTGAAAACCAAAAAGCAATAGGAAGTATGGAAACAGATACAAACTAACATGAAGCAAAAATAAACACCATAAGCATGCATGAACACAAACCTATGGCCAGCACACAAAATGAGTTTTAACAAAAACAGCCATAGACACCAACATGTAAAAGGTTTTGTGACCACATAGCAAGTAACAGAAAAAAAGAATTCACGTCCATTATTCAAAGACGACAAGCTAATGATACAGAGGGCCAAAACAGTCACTACTAATCTAAATACTTTACTACAACTTCCATGGATACGAAAGATTACTGAGACCTACTGATGCAGTCAATGTTGAAGAACAGAAGGCAAAAAGACGGCATCTGAATAGGGAAAGATCAAAAGTGTATTTTGCTAATTTAGTTTATTCCAGTCAAATAGATGTAGTAAGTTTTATCTTATGAGGTCTTCAGTGCAGGATGTGAGCACAACCCTCTGCTCCTGCCAAAGGGCTTTGCTCACAATGGCCAGTAAGATGAGAACATGGGACTAAGTGGAGGGCAGGTGCCTGCATGTGTAATACACAAAACTATCTGAGGACATTTGCCCCAAGTACATCACCTTAAAAGACAAAACCAGCACTGGGCCAGGCTAAATAGAATTTCAAAGACACATTTTTGACAAAGAATCCGTCAGCCTCAGAACTACAAAAGCTTTAGGAAAATTTGTGATGAGTTAGGGAGACATCTTGGAGCAAAATACCAGTCACCAAAACCTGGTTTGACATTGCCAGAAGTCGCCCCACCAGCACCACGACCTCTGTCTCAACCAAGACAGAGCATCCCTGATAGACATGGAGTAGCCTGCACACAGGTAGGGGACTGTCAGTGCAGTGTGCCATGCCAGGGAGCAGGATCTCATCCCTGCCAGCTGCAGGCACAGGACTTTGTGGCATGCTTTTCTAACGGTCATGCAAATCAGCAGGTTCACAGCAAGCTGGAGCACTCACATCTCCCACAGGTAGTGCATACAAGCAGGGGGCCCACACTCCCAGGAGGAGGTGTGAGTTTGCACCCCACATGTCCTTGGGAGAGGAGGTGCAGTTTGCATGTAACTGTGTGTGTACATGTGTGCTTTTTAAACTGCTTGAGAGTAGTTACAGAAGAGTGTTTAGAAATGTTTATTAAACCAGAGCACTAAGCACATACAAAATGTTACCTGTTCTAGTACTGCTATTAATTCTGAACACATTTTACTGAGCAGTGGTTAATTATGGCTCATTAATAAACTGATACATGGCTTTAATCTGTATTTTATTTAAACTACTAAAATAGTTCCCTGAAAAGCTTTCAGGACCTAACAAAACTAACTAAATTAATTAACCAAATTAACTAACCAAATTTCAGCTGTATCAATGCAAGTCAGGTGAGATATACTACAAAAAAATCATCAGGTTTCAATTTCAAAGAGTAAAAAGTAAAGTCTTCCATGGATTTGGTAATACTAAATCATGTTCAAATGCTTCATTTGATGGTCCTAAAAATAGACCAAGGAAAAATGGTCATCATGACAGGTTGCAAAAATATATTCAAATACAGGTGGTTCAGGTTATCTTATCCATAATTTGCTCTAGAAGTGGGAAGATGCATCAACTGTTCAACAAGGTACTGCCTTTGGTCTGGGTCTATATTTTCATTACTAACTTGGGTGGTAGACTGAGAAGTATATTTTTCCACCTTGTCTTCCCTTCCTTTTTTGGGGTGGAAGGTGGGATGGATGAGATTGGTATTGTTTTCTTAGCAGATAGAGCACTAGAATCCAAAATGATCTTGACAGACTTGAAGGATGTTCTGAGATCAACAAGATGAAGTCCAAAGCATAGAACATCTAATAAGAAAAGTGGAAGATACAAAACAGTACCATTCCTGTAGCATTCCTGAAAAAGCGTAGCTGGGTATGAATATGAATCAACAGTATGAAACACTGAATATCAGCTGAGCATGAATCAACAGTAGATTGCTGCTGCAAAAAAGACAGATATAACACTCTTCCTAATACATCACAGTATGACCTACAGAAAATAATGGCAATTAATCCAGTCAAATTATTCAACTCAGCCTGTAAAAAGCCAGGGAAAGACCTTGAAGGTCTTAGCAGAAGTACTACACCCACTTTAAGAAGACAAAAAGTTTGGAAAGATGTCAGAATCAAGCAACAAGAATCAGAAAAGTTTTGCAAACATGACCAAAGACAAACGGCATTAGATGGTTTTTTTGGAAATGAGAGAGGGGAACATAACAGCTGAGGGGGGAACATAACAGCTTTCCCAGTCAAGAAACACTATCATGAAATGTACTGTAGATATATGCTGGCATGTAAATATCTATTTTAACTTGCATGCTTGTAACAATAATTCCTCTGAACTGCTGTATCTTATGATATACATTAAATGTTTACTAAACTTCTTTGTGATCTGTAGCTCCATTAACTGTGGTTTTTTACAAGGCATTTGATTTTGCACACAATCACGATTTAAATCCTGTGATTCTGATGGTTCAGTTTTGCTTTAGAGAGTATCAGAAAAAAACCAGAACAAATGCTGATGTCTGCTATTTCATGTGAGATAAATAGCTAACATTTTAGGTACTTCAATAAACGGCAAAAAAGTGAGGTATTAAAAGTGGCTGTTTAAAGTAATACATGAGCTTGTCCTCCACTCTAACTATTGTAGCATTGCAACCAACCAAATGATTAGTAATATAATATCTATTTTCTAACACTACTTATGGACCTCATATACAATCAGTTAAAACAATCTTACTTGCAACAAAACTTCCAGAAAACATCCACCCTTCTCCCTTTCACTGTGGCAGAATAAAATTAGATTATCCTCAAGGATTCTTCTATTATTGTTTTAAAAAATATTTATTAAAGGAGATGCTTTAATTTTTCTTCACATCTTATTGTCACTCTGAGCAACTGATTTGCATTTTTTTCTTTCAATTCTTAGCAGAAGTGTTATGCTTCTTCACTAATAAGAGTGTTTCTTTAGAATCACTCCATTTAGGAGATTCGAAAGTTTGTTGAAATACAACCTTTTCCTATTAAGTTTTAATAGTGATAAATTTCTGTTGTCTAACTAAATTAAAATAGCTAGATAACTTATTTTCTTTATTAAATGATACATTCCAATACCTACAAACATGCAATTCTTCTTTGTTCAGTGTCCTAGAAATAGATCCTGTTGACCATCGAGCCAAACAGAATAATGACAAAATTCAATTTCTGGTTTTAATTGAGTCAGCAAAATATTTAGGGATGAAATTATGTAAGGAAGAGAAAACACTCAGAAGAAATTTGATGGAAGAGACATTCTGTTGCCAGCTGTCTTAGAATAAGGGGTAAAGTCCTCCGAGTGATCCCAAGACAGGGGTCTCAAAATTGCACCTATCGATAGAGATCCAACTCAACAGACTGGAAGAAGGGAAACAACACCCACGTGCTAGTCAAGAACAATTTGACTTTCTAGTTACCACAAAGAAGGAGAAAGATGTGGTTCACAGGACACTATACCTGTTTCCCAGGCAAGGAAAGAGTGCAGCTGAGGGATCTCTGCAATTTCTGTTGACAGCACATTGTAGGGTTTGATGTCTCTCATGCAACTCATAATGGAAGGAGCACAGAAAGTTCTCTCACAAAACGTATGGAAGTTCCTATATCACTATGTGGCTAAAAATAATGCAGAGCTTTCACAGGCTGAAATGTACACTGTGCCTGCTGTTCTCGGCAACATGCACTGGTTGGAATGCTAAGAGAGGAAAAAAGATGCCTCCAGAGATTAACAGTTTTATGTTCCCTTTGGCCGGTGAAGAAAAACTGTTTCTGTCATAACCTGATAGTCTACACTAAGAGAGAAGTCCTAAATTCAAAGGCTTTAATTCAAATATTACAAGAAGAATGTCCCGTGGAGTTGCTAAACAACTGTTGTTTTGTGGGGTTTTAGCCTTAAATGTTATACCATCTTCAAAGAAATATTTATCTAAGAAACTTCAGTGGAGAAAAGCTTTCCTTTAAGAAATAAATACCTTTTGAGCCAAAGAGCTGTTTGGATATTCCAGTTATCAAGAAACATCTTGAAACTTGTGGAAAACTGTAAAGTAAAACAAATTAATTATTTCTGTAATTGTGAAGTGTTATAAAGCATTTCAAAATTCTCATATATAAATTTCAAACCCTCCCCCACCAATTTTGTGATGAGTTGAATAAGTTATTTGCTCAACTACTTATAACCACAAAATATTTTTGGAAGTCAACTGACAAGTAGAACATGCTCAAAACAGACTATTTTCCATCCTTTCCTAAGGGTGTGAACACATCATTTTTGACTTAAAACATATTCACTACCTTAAGGAATAAAATGCGTAGGGAAAGTTACTGAAATTACAAACAACTACCTACATGGGCATGTGGGTTTTTTTGAAAGAGCCAGAAACAAACCTCTATTTGCTGGATTCTCAGATTTGATATTAGATCCCAACGTGTAACTCCATTTTTGTCATAGCCTCTAAAACCAAACCCTGCTGCATTATTAATTGCATCTGCTGCAATGAAACAAAAAGAAACAAATTAATTATAAACTGCCTGTATTGCAAATTGTGCATCACAAAGCATGCAGTTTGTTCAAGATATTTACCACACCTTAAACACTACATTTAGTTTTTCTTTTAAATACTGAGGATCACTTGAACAAACAGAAAACAATCCAAGCAACACATTGAATTTCAATTCAAAAACTTGTACAAAAGCATAAGAATGAAAGGTAGCACTATCTACTTCACAGTACAGATGTTCCCTCTCTCATAGCACCTACTTAGACTCGCTTGAGCAATCTGACAGAAAAACAAACTCAATAGGATACATCAAGACTATGAAACAGTGGCTGGTTGTAATGATTTGAGACGGCAGCTCAACGCTCAGATGCATGTCTTTGGTCTTCATTATTCAGCAACAGCAATGTTTAATGCATAAAGATAAAATTGCACAATTCCCTTCAAGCAGGTGCACATTCACAGCACCCCACACGGAGCAGTGCAAGACTAACAAAAGAAAACAGTAATTTTCTAAGCAATGCAGAGTTTGTCAAACTTCCACTAATGGCACAAGGCCACCGTTATCACCTCTGAATGTGAAGTGTCTACAGTGCATGTCAAAGGTCAGATAGTTCAAAGCAAACAATATTTTTCCCTAGGAGAAAAAGTGCTGCTGTCACCTGGACTATGCAGGAAAATCCAAGGGATCTCTGCTGCCTGCCACTTTGAGTCATTACTTTTGCCTGAGCTTTGTTAGCTCAGACACTAAAATTTCCTCAGCTGTTGAAATTAGGATGGCCACATGCATGGAAATGAGATGTTTTTTTACCCCAAGTACTTCCTCAGTTGAACCAGGTGCTTGGTGGAATGAACCCAACCATGTATCCACTTACGTGGACAACTAAGGAACCACGGGCAGAAGAATGCCAGCCCTTGTCCCATCTCAGAGACCTGAGGAACTGGAATTAAGGTAGGCAAAAGGCTCTGCAGAAGCCATACAGGTCTAGTCCTCTAGTTACAGGGTGTGAGCCCTCTCTGTTAGCTCAGAATTCATCTAAAGCACTGTAATCAGATTGTGACCTTTTCAATTACAGCCAGCAACACAGGAGATATTGCACAGTTTTTATTACCATATTGAAAAGAATTTACTTCATACAAGAGTGACATGTAAGAAAAATTTGTCTCTTTTGTAATTCCCTTTCTTCTCAGTGACTTTTTGAAGGTATTAATGTAGTGTATTTGGAAAGTACAAGAAACAATTGACTCAAACACAAAAGCAGTTCCTTTCCTGAAGTTCAGTTTTTCCAGTTATCCAGCAGTTTGGAAGAGGGTTTTGTGACATTTCATTGAATATAGGGTAATTCATAATATTTTTATTTTCTTGTGAAAATTTTTTGAAAAAACACCTTTGACAGCAACAAAATCTGCTGCCCTACATCTGATGTCACTGATGACAACTTCAAATATTAGGCAATGGTTTTATGCTCAATTAGAAACAGCTGAAGACACAAATCCCATACTCTTTTGCTAGCTGGAGTACGAAGACTGCAACTAGAATAACTACTCATTTTATTAACTACCATTTTAGTAAATATTTCTTTAAAGTAATTTATTTCATTAACAAATTTTTTTCTGTAGTGTACAACTCAACAGTATAACATCCAGTGAAACTGCTAAAGCCTCCTCACATTCTACTCTTATAAGTTTAGATGAGGCAAAGTGGAAGGAGGAAGGTTAAAGTTATTTAGCAAAGTAAAAGCACAGAGTTGGCATCATTTATTTTCATTGGTATTTCACCAAAGGAATGCTAGCTCTATACTGATAGCAAGTGCACAAGGACAAGTCTATCTGAAGTATTAAAGGAAAAATCCCACCAACTAAGATTCATTATTCACATGACTCCTACTATTTACAGATGATGATACGGGTGCATAAGACCACAATATTTGAAATTATTTCATTCCACAACAAGCCCCAGAAATTACTATATCCAGACAAGCTGAAAGCATTTCATTCATTGACCAGGAATGAAACCAGCAGCTGTAAATGAGTCATGCTGCTCTGCTACACTAAAGCTTTCTTTATTGCATTGTTCCCACAGATTCTCTCTCAAAAGAATTATGAAACAAATATGTAAAACTGGAGAGGAGGAGGAAGCTGATGAAATCTGTTGTGTGAGCCACTTCCAAGATGTCAACTTACATAAATAAAGTATTTTTCTGTTGTATGTGTTGTTTTTTTCAAATAACATGAAGTGAAACGCAAGAAGGTTCTTTAAACTATATAATTTATTCAAGTGTTTAAATCAGTTACTAAAGGTTGTTTTCCCACGCATCATCCAAACTTTTAGTAAATAAAGACTAAACTGATGTGTCACCCATCAAATTCTGAAAATAGTATTGCAGATGCCACCTACTATTAGCAACAGTACAATACATCTGAATTTCAATCTATTCATTTTCATTCATGCTTGAGTAACATCAAGCAAATTACTAACCACAAAAAATTAACTTTGCAGATATCCAAAAATCAAGGTATCAAAACAAATAAAAAAAAAATAAAATAAAAAAAGAAGGATTGTACATCAGACTACATTTACTTTTTTTTTCCCCAAAGTTGTTGCTCATTAAAACACTACCACTCTCCAAAATCCCTTAAGTTTCCCTCAGACTTCTAAAGGAGACTATGATCTCATTTGCAACACTGTGCTTACATTTCTGGTAACTTTTGTTTCTCAAAAAGAGAGACACAATTCAATATACTCTGCCAATACCTCGGAACACTTAAACGTGATTAGGTTTTCCTCAGGCCTCAAGAGGGCACTGCCACTTTTTAATATATGCTAAAGTGTGCAGCATCTCGAATGAAACTCAACACGTGCGCTTTCTGTTATTACTCTATTTTTAAATATATACTTACCTAAAGTCCATGCAAAATAATACTTGGGTCTGGCAGCCATAAGAGACACGTATAGGTAGAAAAACCTTACAGGCCATGATGCTGTAGCTCGGAAGTTATCATCAATGTTGTATTCCACTGGCAAAGTTTTTGTAATAGTCATGTGGAAGAGTAGGGACAGCCCACAGATCAAGAGTTTCTGTGCCACAGCTATCTGAAAGTTTAAGATGGGAGAATCTGTAAGCTTCGGGGTTTTTTATCTTCTGGAAACAAAGGAATATTATAACCTTCCTTCCTGACAGATATAAATGTATATCAGTTTTTCAGTAATATATACTACCAAGTTTAAAATAGTTGGTAACATTTTATGGAGACTCAAGGAATATTGTTATATTGATCAATTTGTGAGCGCCCCTTCTCCTGGGAAATCCAGTCTGACTACAATAAGGCCCTAAAAATCCTTCAATAACGGGAACACCTTTTGCAGCTCCATTTTTTTTCTTATTTCATTGCGAAATTAATGAAGAGAGTAAACTCTTAAGACATCATAACACAAAACATATAATCCAGGACAGAGTACAGCTACTGTAGAAATTCCAAAACAATGGCAAAGCTTCACTTTATTTTCAGTAATCTTTGGCATAATACAGGCATTCAATCGCTGCCCAATTTAATATATCAATCGTCTCTGTTAGATTATTACAGTATTTAAATGCTAAAACAACTAAAATGTTGAAATAATTTATGAATTTTCAGCCAAAATACCTCAGTTGTATATAGATCTGTCTTCCCAACTAGAGTGATCAAGCTATAAGGGGACAAATAATATGCTCACAGACGTGTAAAATTATGTTGTTCAAGTAGGACCTACTCAGACTTTCTCAAAACTCAGCTTTGCTATAACCAGCACAATAAAGCATCAGTATTATTTTTAGGAGAACATTTCTATGGTTCTATTATAAAACACGCAGAGCAGTAATGTCTGATACTGACTGCTTTAAATCACTAGTCTGATCCACACCCCAAGGATAGATACTTTAGGAACTTTCACAGAACATGGTAACACACTAAACCAACCACCAACAAAAGAAGTTTGAGAGCTGGTTCATTAAAATGTAATTTTAAAGTTTTTATTTCAAGTAATCTCAATATTTAAACATTACAGTTTTAATTGACATTAAAATTCTACAGAAACTAAACTTGACAAGAGAACAATCAATTTTTCTTAGAAGCATCAGAACAAAAAGATAATCAGAATCCTTTTTCTGTCCATGGTGCTTCCAGTATACCTGCTCAAACTTTTAAAGAAAACATCCTGCTTCACTGAGAGTTCAGCTTCACACATCTAGTTCCAAAATAAAGGATAATTCTGTTCCATGATACAGAATGGAGTATTAAACGTCCAACTAAAAACACAGACTTCAGAAAGACACACAGTATCAAAGATTCACCCAGTCACACAGATGTAAGAGGTGGTACAACCCGATAAAAAATTAGACTTGGAAAAGCTGTAAAATGGTGAGAGTATTTTTGAATATTGCATATATTTCATGTGGCTCATCTCAGAAGATATTTCAGAGAGGATCAGAAATCACAGCTATTTAAAAAAAACACAGCTGGAAAATTCAGGAGGTAACTACTGATTAATGGCTAAAACTGGTGTGTAATTATTTGTTTCTACTTGCTTTTAATAAACCTCATTTGAATACTTCACTACAAGAGTACAAAATGAAGGGCATTAACTTTCTAAAAGTGTTCCTTTCTTATCCTAGAACTATTATTCCACCTCTCTCTTTGCTAGAGCAGAAGGAAAGTTTAGCTGGCTTAACTTTTTCAGGAATTGAAATAGAAATTAATGTTCATAAAATCAGTGCTGATAATAACACTAATGAATCTTGAATTCTGGTATGCAGTATCTGATAAATGCAAAAGTTTGATGTTCGTAAATACCAGAAGGAATCACCCCAAAGTTCTGAAGACAGCTGCAAGGATTTAACTTCAAAGTCTAAGCCACAATTAAAGGTCATGTTCAATTTCACATGAGAAACAATATTTATAAGCTGGTAACATTAACACTCAAAATATAAGCATGAATATACAAAATAGGTGTTTTCCATCTGAAGATCACCATAAAGTCTAAAAAACTGTTTTGGCAACTTATAAGTAATGTTATGTCTGTTTAAAGACCTGCTTTTGCCACTGCCACTATTTACCAATTTTCTATTAGTAAATAGAAATCATTAATCTGCCCATTCAACCCAAAATCTGTTTAGTACCTCTCTGAAGGTTCTTAACTAAATTGTGGAGGTGTGAACCCTTCTTTTAAGGTTTAATTTCAACAAAATTTACCTTAAGAAAAAATAATGAACTCGTACAGGACTCTGCCACAAATTATTTTTTTTTTTTAATTATACTACTTCACTCAATAATTATAAATCCCAACCCGCTGATACCACTTACAGTCATCAGTATCAGGGATATTAGTGTCCTTAGAAAACTGTGATGGAGATAAACATCTTGCCTCTACAAAGTCTGGGAGCTGCAGTTTCCAGACTGGTATAAGCAGAGTTTCTGAAGGACAAACCAAACACAGGCTGCAATGCAAAGCACGAGTCCTGCCCTGCCTCCACTCCTTGGCTGCAGGTTTGGCTCTTGGTCCTCATAGTGAGACAGATTAGAGAAACAAATCAGATGAAACCCTAGATTTTTGGCATTTTGTTTGGGTTTGTTTTTTTTTTTTATTTGGTTGTTGTTGGGTGCTTTAGGGGGAGTGGAGGTGTTTTGTTGCTTGGTGTTTTTTGGTGAGGGTGTTTTTGTTTGATTGGTTTTTAATGGCAAGTTAGAGTCAGGCTAGATCAAACGATTTGAATCAGGCTACAACACCATGCACTGACACCAACATGACCCTACAGTTCAATTACCTGTAGAAATGTATTTGGTAAAACATTAATTCACTTCCTATTACTTAATTAACCAGGTTATTAATAAAAGCTTCTTTGCCAAGGCGTAAATGGGCAATCACTGGATTGCATGTTCACAGGAGTCGTGGTCAGCTTTTACAAGGATGAAATAACTTGAAGTTTAATTTCATTTGCTCTTTAAAGTTTTCAACATACCAAAATAAATGTTCTGCTAAGGTATTAAAAGACCATAAGCTGCAGGATAACTTTGACCTGACATGAATTAGGATATACAAATTATTTTACAACAAAAAAGTAGAAAGTCTTGGCTCATTTAGTTTTGATGAACAACTGGGCATACCTGTATAAAAATATCAAACATGGTCAACACGGAGAAGGGGAAAAGGTACTTAAGCTAGAGGACAGTCCAGGACAAAATTAAATGTGCATAAATTAGATGGGAATATAATTAGGTTGAAAGCTAGATACCTAATTTGAGAAAGGAATTCAGGAACAGCTTTTTAATTGAAGAAACAAAGCTAAAACACTCACAGAGCTCAGGAATTTTAGAAATATATTACTGCATAAACATGTATAATATATAAAAACAGATCCAAAAAAGTAGAGAGGAATCTTTAAAATTTTTATTTTAATGAATTTCTTGCCTGATAAAGAATCAACAAGAAGCTCAATGTAATATTGAACTATATTAAAGCACATGATGTAGGGGAGGTTGGTCTTCAGATAAAAATTATAGGTAATTAAGCAAGAACTTTATAACCTGTAAGAAGAGTCTGCATAATAAGCAAAAAAGGAGCTATCTGCTGACAGGAAGCTAAGGGTAGCCATAATAAAAAGAAACTTACAAAGACAGATATTAATTTCTGAGAGTTGACACCACTTTGAGCACCAACAACTGATAGCTTGCAAAAAGCACAATAGGAGGGATATAAGAAGTAAGTTTTAATATGGTGACTTGCTTCATTTAACATGCAATGAACACAGCAAAAATACTAAACCAAGTTAACATCATGCAGTCAACACACATTACAGAGGAGGAGGCTGGCATGAACTACTTTGGTTATGTAATTATATTTAACAAAAAATTAAACATACTCTAAGTCAGCTCAAGGAACTTTTTTTTTTTAATTTACTACATTAACATTTGCTGATCCCCATTACATTTCTTTTTTTTTTTTTAAGTTACCTAACAACTTATTCTTCTTGAAAGAGTAACATGAGAATCAGGGAACAAATTTAAAGTATTTATACAAAGTTAATGGTATTTAAAAGATTCTTCTACAACAAGCCAATGAATATTTTATTTGATGCAGCAAATGCAGTGAAATGGTATCATTCATATTTCTCCAAAGCACACAATACTCACTGGTGTTATAAAATGCAGCCAATTTTCTCTAACACCAGTTGGGAGATAGAGTATCAAGAGCATAAACAGCTTCTCTTTGTTTTTATATCAAAAGCTAATGCAGCATAAATTGCAAAAAGTTTCAAGCATCTTAAGAGCAATTCTTTTTTAAGGAAAACCACTTACCTGAAAGAAGAAGCCATCATAGGTTTACATTTATTTCTATTGACTTTGTCCAGATTGCTAGCAAGATTACGTGATAAAAAGCCAGGAATTCCTATCAGGCAATCAGATGCATGTCCAGAAAGTACCAATATGGGCAGATTTGGTTTAATTCCACATATTTGCAATAATTTTACTACATAACATTTTTCTGCAGAAATAGGATTTTAGTACACGGACTTTACTGAGCCAAAACAACATCTTGAAAGAAAAGAAGTGTCTGCAATTCTGTCAATACAACACATCCATGCAGAGTACGGACCACGTGGTGCCAATCTACGCGCAGAATTCTCCCCGTCTTTCACCCTTCCTAATTACTCGCTCCACAGCACACTTGTGTGAGCTTATGTGCTTTGTCAACTTGTGGAGCAGCCTGAAGTGTTATCGTCCTCCAGGCACTCGTTTGAATTCCTGTGGTGCAAGTTACTACAACCACACCAGATGGGTAGAATGGAACCACAAAGAATCCTCATGCGCTTCCAAAGGATGGAAGTGGCTGGAGATGCCACAACCGATGGGGAAGCAATCCCTGTTGGCCCAGCTGTGGGAAATAATCTCTAGATGGTAGGATGAGACAAGCGGGTACATGTGGGAATGCCTTCAACTGCTCCAGCAATAACTGGTGATCCACAAGATGAGAAGAACATGGGTAACTGGCACTGGAATTAGCAAAAGCCATCTATCTGAAGTGTTCCAGCTGACCCCACGATAATGCTGTGTCTTATGTGTTAATAATTATCTTAGGCACACACAAATGTACATGTCCGATACACTTCTACTTAAGAGAATACGAAAAGAGTGAAAAGATAATATCCAGGATTCCGATCATTAAACTAATTGGATTGAATTTGTAAGTAACAAGTTTTGTGAGCTTTTGATTTTAATTCAGGTCACACAATCTCTCTTGCTAGGCATGATCAACTGGACTACCTTATTCATGCATTTGGTCTCTTTTCCAGTAGAGGAACAAAGAGGAAAAAAGAATTACTTGGCTTAGAATACTATTCATGGTGTTATGGTTAGTACACACCTTCAATATCTCTCTACATGATTCAAAGCCTGAAAAATGAAACTATTTCTATGACTGTTTTTCAATTTGTTACATATGACTGTTTTCTACTTGTTGCAAAGGAACATTAAAAAAAACAACATAATTTGAGAACATTCAGGAAACCTTGCTGGAACTTTTAAGTCTCATCGGCTTTCAAACAACAAACTGTGTACTTTCTCCTTACTGGGACTTTTTTTTTAAGCACAGTATATGCTTTGAAGGAAACGTGCATGAACTGTTTTAATTTAAAGATGGCTTTTTACCATATAAGCTTGCTAGGAAGCTCCAATTTAATCTGCTTTTATCCACAAGATCCAGTCTGGAAACCATGGAGAGAACCTGCCTTAAAAAAATAAGCATATAACTTTTTGAGCAGGGAAGTATTCTGTTGATGAATGAACTCCAGATAGAGCTCAGAAGTTATGCCTGTAAATGAAGAGTGCAAACCAAGCTTTTCATGCAATGATTACGTAAGCATCAGCACTGCAAGAGTCATACATCTTACATTTGGGGAAGGATCCGTTTGTTCATATTTTGTATCTTCCTTCCCATTTGCTTCAGACTGTTGCAGTTGGTATGATCTGCCTTCAATGAAAGTAATATAGTCTTTGTAAGAGCATAACGGGCCTGCCAGGATACCCATGAAATTACAGTTGTAACTTAAATACTCCAGTAGACTTGGCATGCGTCTGTAATTCAAAGACAAGCAACTTGTGAGATGGGATGTGTAGTTCTATAGAATTTGCACAGTAGGAAAAGTCATACTCCATGTTATCTCTTACTCTGCCTGCAGTAAAAACCATATGTACAAAAGCAGTTTATGTGTCTTCCGTAATCACAGCTTGAAACATTCTACACATAGAATTTCTTTCCAATGCATACTGAGCATTTTCAGACAGACCTCCTGAACTCTAATGACCCTCTCCTTGCCCAGCAGAGGTGTTTGACTGAAACTGAGCCTGGGGAAGGAAAGGGAGGGCTGTTTCTCTATTTGTTCAACTGTATTAAGTTCTCTACTTTTCCCTCAAAAATTGAATCAATAAACAAAGCCTTGTGTTAACTGGCAATAATTTCAATTAAAGCAAATGTCTCAAATCAAGCCTCTCTTGCCCAAGACAACACACTATTTTCAAGTCTCCTGAATAAAGAAATGAGAAGGGGTAAGTTAAATACTGAAAAACAGAATTAAACAAGGATGTTCTTTCACCAGCTACTCCATATGTGTACTGTCAACTAGTCTCCTGTCTGATATGGCATTAATTTGCATACACTGCATAGAACTTATAATGCTTTTCCTAAATAAGTATAAAACCTACTTCTAATGACATTTTTCAGAAGAACGTATGTACAAATTAAGCTACAAATATAAAAAGCATGGATCTGTTTTACATGAGCTTGTAAACTCTCTGTCTTGAATATGAACTGTAGAAATCGCACAGAGCATTAATAAAGCACACAAAACAGCCCCAAAGCAGAAATGTCTGAAAGCCTACCTTACAGCCAAACACCTCTGTGATGGAGTCAAGTCTTCATTTTTCCGAAACATTCCTAGGGAAGAGGACAGGAAAAAGAAAATATAAAGAAAAGCTAAACCCCCACACATTAGTTAGTTGTTTCTTTACTCAGCAGAGCAAGCTTCATGCTGCAATGTAATTTCTTAACCCCTCAAGCAATTTCAGAGGTATTATGTCACATAACATTTTTGCTGGAGTTGGTTCAAACGATTCTTACTGTTGATAGAACTACAAACTTTTGTATCTTCAGTTATGTCCAGCAGCGCCTAAACCTGAAATCACATGGATTTCAGGAAAGCATTAAGACAACTTGTGGTAAGTGTTGACAAAAACAATTCTGCTACACTGGTTAAGACTTCAAACTCTGCAAGTTTTAAAACTCTTTATTCCCAGTTCTGGAAACTGGAGAAGCCCCAAAACCCTTTCAACATTGCAGCAACTCAGGGACATTACATCAGTCATTACAATTTTGATGTGTAGAATGAACACAGCCCAAGACAGATTCCAGCAATTCTAAACTAAAGGCAGACCTCAAGAGCACTTTTGCTCTGCAAGTAAATATTGTGACCAAGGTCCAGTGAAGCAGGCACAGCAGCAAAGGATGCTACAGTCCTTTTCATAAGTACTAACAAGTAGCCCTAACCCCCGCTAGCAGAAGGGGGCAGGCCAAGTCTAAGTTCAGCAGCAAGACTCAATTTACCTCCTTGCCTTATGAGGCTCTTTCTCAAATGCTAATGACCTACCCCTGAAAAACAGTCTTCAAAATCTGTGCTCCCATAAAAAAGTAAAAAATACTATTTTTAACACTTTAAATTATTATGAAATATTCCAATTCAGAGGTACAAAAAAGTAGAGCTCCCTCCTTCAGACAGCCCTGGTTTATATCAGCCAGCACTGCCTGCCAAAATGACCCCTTCAGCTCTTCCTGCTGACTCTCTAATGGCTCAGATATTCCCACATGCAGCCATTCCCTGCTGTTCACATTTACAATTTTTCTTTGCCACTAAAAACTTTATTTTTATGCACATAGCTTCCTAAAGGAAATGAAGCTCATGAAATCCCACTTCAACTATCTTCCTCCATAGCAGTGCTCAAACCCAACAGCCAACTTCCAAACAAGTTTGATGAGAGTAGAGGTAATATAGGTCTGAAATCCCAATATGCTTTATGAAAATAGGTGTTTCTAAAGAAGATCCTCCTCCTTCTCTCACAGAAAGGTTGCCTTCAACCCCACCCCTCGATTCCAGGAAATCCACAGAGGGGAGCCCTTATACTTGATCCAAGCATATGGAAAGGTTCAACTGGAGCCAACTTCTTTTTTAGATATCAAACTCAGTCAGACTTACGACAAAAAAAGATTGAGGGGCTGGGGAGAAGGAAAACCTAATTTAATTCTGACTCATAGAAACACTCATTATCTAAAGACAAGATAACTCTGTTGCCTGTGTGACTCCATTGTGACCGTGACCCATACACACAACTTCAAAACCACACTTCTGGTCTTCAACAAAGCCAAGAACACAGAGAGGTTAGCAACTTGCCATCTCCTCTCTTTCAATACGAACTGTAAAAATGTCTTCCTTGCTCCTGATCCTTCACAGTGGAAGTTACCCTCATCCACGCTTGCTCAAGAGTAAGTTCAGTAAGTAACTGAAGAACAAAATATTATCCCCTAACTTCATGCAGGCACCTTCTCATGTTCATTGTTACATTTTCACATCTTCTCCTCAGTGCTATAGCAAAGATTTCTATGCTGATAAAGATACTCAATAAAAAATGTCAAGCATTTTGAAAGACTGTGTAACCTTTAAGGCCATAAAGATTACAGTTCTCAGGTAGCGAATCTCTGAATTTAACACAAACTTAAATAGAAATTTAACATAAAATGCCATCTTTTCTGTCCCTTTTCATGGGACATGCCTATAGGCAGATGCAGATCCCACAATATGGCTAGTGTAGAGAAGTGTTCCATGCAGAGCTTTCAGTCTCTCACAGTCTACACAATGCAAACTGACTGCAGCAGGAACCTCCTTTGCCATTATATTCCATATAAGTTTTCTACCCTTAAGTCAGAAAGAGATCACCAAGTGTGTCCAAATGAACTTGCATAAAGCCAGACTAGCCACTAAATAAAGGTAATTAGTCAAATGAAAGATTTCACACCACTGATGTGGTACGAAAAAGGAGGAAACAACCCTAAAACATGAAATAGAAGAATCTAACCACTGAAATATGATCTGTGGTTTTGGAGGAGTGAGGGGGAAAGAACTTGCCTACTTAGTTACATACATATACATACATAAATAAGAACTCAGTTAAGGCCCAATTAACCTGGTGAGCAATGCACTTGCTGTCTCAAACATACTGCATACAAGTAAGCCTCCATTAATTTTTCATTTCCCTATCTCACTAAGATTTCCCTTCAGCCAGCAGACTCTTTGAGGCCAGTTTAGTGGCTTTGCCTGTTTTGGTTTTTTTTTTTTTTTTTAAATACTTTCTCAGTGCTTTGAAAGCCCATTTATCATCTTTGCACAGCACACAAGAACAAGGAAACCATTGATCTCTGTCATACTCTCGAAAGCTTTCAGGAGGCTATTGATAACATTCTTTAAATCATAGAAAGTGTATATGTAAAAGGTGCTCTTACATTGACGCTTATCCAATATGAGATGAATTAATATATTTACACTCAGTATTTCCCAAGCAGTGTAAGCCCATGGGAACAGAGGCCTCATAAATCACAGCTGTTCCCTACCTACACATTGGAGATGAAGAAAGCCCACTTTGGCAGCACGCTGCTGCTAGGGAACTCCTGTAGTTTTGTAACTTTTCTTTGGGGATTATAAGAATTGTTTTCTCCTATCCTAAAGCAGGATACCGCCACAATAGCTGCAGCTCTTAGTTGATACCAAATGACACAGTGGAGATTCGAGAAAATGGGTTTTATTGAACACCTGTTAGAGAGGTGAAACAATCCGGTCATTCAGCAACTATAACTCTATTTTCTCATCCATAAAGCAGGAAATACTCTTATGTTCCTTGCTTGGTAAAAGAATTCTGTAAATCATCGGTAACAAAATTTATCTCTAGTGGTCTAGATCACGAGGAAGTTTCATCTTTTCGCTCCCTCTGAAGAGCCCATATCCTAATGGTAACAAACCCAACGTCTTCAGGCACACACAGCTTTCCTGCCATATAGGCTTTACTAAGGCATAATATGCCTAGTACTCTGCTCTCACTATGGTAATACAATGTTTACAATCACACCATGGCACCATCCCAGCTTTGTGGTTAAACTTATCCACTTCTGTATTTGTATGGAAATCTGGCTAATCAGTAACTAATAATGCTTAGACATAAGGTTATATTACATTAATAATAAACATGGAGATCCTATTGCAATAAATTTTGAGGTTCTGAAATGGATCACCAGCTGAGCCCAAATGCATGCTCTTATTAAAATATTTTAAGACTTGAAGAAATACAGCCAGTAAGAGTTTTAACTGTTACTAGCACATTGGCAGCAACAAAAGCAAATAGGTATAGATATCCACTGAACAAAATTGAAAAAAAACAACCTACAAAAAGCAAGAAAATTTAATAGTCTTGATATCCAGAGAGCCATGAAAGCAAAGGCAGGCCCAGAGCAACACTTGAAGACTTAGAAGGGGAGAAATGCGATATCATTCCTTAAACCTCTAATGACACATACTGTAATAAAAATGATTTCACAACTGATACTGAAATAATAATGACCATAATGACACGATCACAAAAGGAAGCACTTTGAAAACAAAACAAAAAAAAATAAAAAAGAAATCAAGAGACTATTGGAAAGAGATCAGTAGAAGAAACTCCTGGGTATAAGAAGGCATCAAGTTACCATAAACAACCAAAACCCAAAGCACCACCACACCACGGCAGTTTCACTTATACAATTAACAGAAATATCAGAAAACAACATTCTTAGTTAAATGGCTGCAAATTTCTAATCCAGAGATTTATGAGGTGGAACTGGTCCATGATGACCTATCAAAATCCTTATGAGCATTTATTTCTACATGCATAAGCACACATTTCTCTGCCTCAAGAGTTGTGAAAGTATAGACAAAACTGAACAACAGCAATCATCCAAATGCACTTTAAAAAAGACATAATAAAAAATACTATTTGAAACAAAAAAAGTGCACTGACAGTTTATGAGAACTTTGTTTCCGTAATTGTAACATTCTTAACTGATCCCTGTCATTACAAAAAGAACTAAAAAAACCCAATCTGAAAAGTTAGTTGACCAAAACATGGTATTTCCCTTTTTACAGTATCACATTGTGGCAATCATCAATTCAGCCTGGTAATCTTGTTCTGGTTTTAAGGTATATACTTAAAATAAATTTGAATTATCACATCTCATGTACAGAAACACATAAGCTGTCCAGTGCTTCAGTACATCCACATTTCTACCCTTTAAGCCAGAGCAGATCAATACTAAAGTTGTCTGGCAGCCTTTAGAAAGATGTCTTTCTGCTGAATATGAAAATTATTTGCCTTTGAGAGAAGCCAAAGTTAGCTGAAAATAAAGAAGAAATATTTTCATCAACTAAATCAAGAAACATTCTTTGACACTTCTGGCACTATTCCATGGTTCAAGAACAGCTAACAAAACCATTACTAATAGCAGGTACTCAGCTTGGATGGGACTGCTCACAAGCTGCAAACCAACAAGAAACTTACTTTCTACTTACAATAAAAGAGAAAGAAAAAAAGCATTGGCTGAAAAAACTCCCAAGTGTATCACGTAGAACCACAACCTGATGAGGTGGGTAGCAATAAATAATTAAGACTGTGACAACTAGTACAGTGTTTATGAAAAAGTTTCTTCACCTCTGTTTCTTTTTCCTCACCTTCTTCACATTTTCATATATATTTCATCTATACATTGAAGTATCTCTCCTCTCAGGGGCCGTACTGGACAAAGACTATATCTTCATTATTTTGCAAGGATAAATGGGCTCTAACAGCCTATTTGGAATAGGCTATTTGGAAATCTTACAACTTTGCAATATTACAATAGCAATATGAAGGAAAGCAGCATAAAATAATCCAGCCACTGTCCTAATAGATTACTGTTGGAGCAAAGCAACTAAGACCTAAAACACTAGAGTAAGACTAGCCTTTAACTACATTTTGCTAAGGCAGAGGTAAAATTTAAAAAAAAAAAAGCCTTCACGTTGCATATTCACTGCACTTCTGGTCTTCTTTTAGCTCTCACAGTAAGTAAAAGCAGTGCCTCATCAGATCTGCATCAATGTTTACTCTATTGCTTTTAAAAATGGAGAGTACCAGATACAAAGAAGAAAACAATAATCAGGGAAAAAAGCAAGCAATATTCCCAGAAAAGCACATTTAAAAATTAGCAATACAGAGCTGAAACCCAAGGCACGAGGGATGGGAGAAGGTTAATGTGGTGGGTTTCTGCAGCTGGGTTTTGGTAGCGGAGTGGCTTCTGTTAGAAGTTGCTAGAACCTTCCCCTGCCTGGCGGAGCCAATGCCAGCCGCCTCCAGGACGGGCTTCCTGCTGCTGGCCAAGGCCGAGCCAATCAGGAGCAACAGTGACGCCTCTGTGACTACATATTTAAGAACAGAAGGTTGTTGCACAGGTGAAAATTCCAGCCAGGGAAGGGTGGAGTGAGAATATGTGGAGAGCAATGTAGACACCAAGGTCAGTGCAGCAGGAGGGGCAGGAGGTGCTCCAGGCTCCAGAGCTGAGGCCCTGCAGCCCGAGGTGCAGACCATGGTGGGGCAGCTGTGCCCCTGCAGCCCGTGGCGGACCATCGGGGTGCACAGATGTGGGAAATGACATGCTTTATGTGGGGTGGAAAAAGTCCTGTCAGAAATGGACTAGTAAAGAGAATGAAGAGAACAGCCTAAATGCTGTAAAGTCAGAAGTTTTTAATGTTGTTTAACTTGTTTCAATATGGCTTTTTGTATGTTTTTTGCTAAGTCACAGCTTCTTCTTCCCGAAATGCTTTTAGGAAACTGTTATCTCTACTTAGGAATGTGCTGGGAAGATATCTAGAAGTTTTCTTATTGGCCTTTATTAACCCTTTCCTATTGGATGTTAACCCTTACTTGTTATTGGTGGATTCTGTAAACTTTTAGGGTTTTCTATTGGTGTTTTTCTGATCCCCCTGAAGCCTATATATGACCCCTTCACCACAATAAATCTCTCTCTTGCTCGCCTCTCTCCTCTGGTCTGTGTGGGTCCGTGCTGGGCTCCCTG
>VXAY01002045.1:766804-823312 GCA_013399855.1 Oxyruncus cristatus | reverse complement strand
TTTTTTTTTTTGTTCAGAGTTAATGTATGCCTGTATGAGTATAGAAGTTTGGTACATTATACATAAAACACAATTTCTGTTGAATGTACTTCTATATATTTAAAATTCAGTATCACAAATCCCCTTGCTGCTGTTTTCAAAGGAAGTGGAAAAGGCAATTAATTTTCAAACACACATGTTAAAACATATCCGAGTGAAAAAGGAACAGGATGCCTTTATGTCTTCTGTTAAGCTGATCCTCAGCAAATGTAAGAAAAAACACAGGTAAGTACCACCTTATGTGCTATATGTATTATAAAAAGCAATTTCACATCTCATTTTCTCAGTACAACAGTCCACCAGTGAGAACTGATTTGCCAGTACACCTCACAAAATCTGCCAGATATTCTTTGAAGTCAAAAAGGGTGGTGAATGCCAAGAGGAACTTAACTAATCCTCTAGGACTTTATGTATGAACTGTACAGTCTTAGTTTCATGTTCAAAGACTAATGTGCAATCCGTACAGCAGGTCATACAATACATTAAAAACCCAGTTAGAATTGAAATTCATAACCAGGCCTGGACCTAGGTGAAATGGTGAGGGACACCACACAAAGACCTTGGAACATGATTCTCCTTTCTTTTCCGAATAAATATTTTGGAGGGGTCAAAAAAAAAAAAAGCATTACCATTAGAAATTCTAAGGTCTTAAAAATTATTCTTCCATCTGAAAGTTGCTACACAACACATGCAGTTTAACCTTTAGCTGAGAATTGTGCTGGATATAAATCATTTAGTATTTTCAAACATCCAACTTTGAAATTACAAATTACCTTAAATACCAGTAGCTATATCAAACCACACTTGTTACTTAATTTGACGGGAAAAAAAGGTTTAGAGTGTCTGTTTTAGAAATAGTTTATTTTCTGTTTTCATTAATATTAATAATCCAGAAACAGTATGATATTGGGTGTTTGTAATAAGAATTCAATAAAATTACACAACAATTGTCACATAATTACACCAAATAATTTCACCAAGAAAAAAATTAAGACAAGTAGTATCTAGTGTACTGCAGATATCCAGAGTATGATGTAATGTAGAATTCCGAAAGTTTGGAATTAAAATTTTCCTGAAATATTTTAAGAAAAACTAGTGTGTGTGCACCCCCAATCAGCCATGTTTCACATAAATAAGGAGTACGTGAGTTTAGTTTGCCCACGCTGACATCAGTCCCAATTCTCCCACTCACTAAAAAGTCAGTGTGATTTTCAGTTTCACCAAGCTCTTGATTTACATCCTATACAATCCCAGATTAAAGGTAACTTGTTACATGTAGAGATATCTACATTCTCATCCATAGATACTACTTTATTCCAAATGGCATATCATGTATTTATGGTCTATTCATCGTGCAATCAGTCTAGAATAAAGAGAATTACAGAAGTACCTCTATCTGTAGCTTTCATAACTTCAAATGCTATCTACAGAAGCAATACATAGTTTGTAAGGACAAGAAACACAATACATTAGTGGATTAGGTACACACCTTCAGACAGAAGAAAACAGACACCAGTTTCTACTTCTAACAGTTTACATAAAATATTTATGTTGGTTTTAATCAAGATATTACAAAGACTTCCTTTTGCAAGGAGAAAAGCTATGCTGATACATACAAGTGAAGAAATACTAATAAAATATCCTAAAATAAAAGCACTTGAGAAGTCAGGAAACTCAAGGTTTTCTTCTGGAGTCCCCATGATACAGTCCTGCAGGATTATGTAATCCTGCAACTGCAGATTCCTGTCTCATTGAAGAAACAGGTCATTATTCTTGATATCTTTTAAAGGCTTTGTATTCAGCTGATTTTACTTACTGCATATGTTCCACATGCTGCACTCAAGAAGTTTGGTATTTCCCCATGAGCATTTCCTGTTACTCTCCATGCATTCAAGTGTTTCATAAAAACTGTATTCCTCTTTAAGATGAATTTTAGTGACAGTTAATGATACCCCAGTTCTACACATACAAGAAAATTGAGAAATAATGAGACTATGTGGGTCTGAATATCTAACCGTGGAGATGCAAGGTCAATTCTTGGGCAAACTTATCTTTTTTCAGAGCTGACAGAAAGAAGGTAACTTGTTAAGAACAGGATGTGATGCTTGACATCCTCACAGAGAAGCTGATGACATATGGGCTGGAGGAGCAGACAAATTGGATTGAAAACAGGCCGAACAGCTGGGTTCAAAGACAGTGATCAGTGGACAAAGCTGAGTCAAAGGCCAGTAACTGGCTGTGTTCCCCAGGGATAAATACTGGATCTTATCCCCTTCAACATCTTAATTAATGATCTGGATGATGGGTCAGAATGGAGCCTCATCAAGCTTGCTGAAGACACCAAACTGGGAAGAGTGGCTGATGCACCAGAAATTCTTGCTACCATCCAGGGAGACCTCAAGAGTCCATGACAGGAACCTCCTGACGGTCAGTAAGAAAAACCCCAAGCACCAGTACATTCTGGGGGCCACCCAGCTGGAAAGCAGCTTGGTAGAGAAGTACCTGGGAGTCCTGGTGAATACCAAGTCAAACACAAGCCGATAATGTGGCATTGCAGGAAAGAAGGCAAGGAGGAGAGCCAGCTGGTCGAGGGAGGTGATTCTGCCTCTCTGCTCTGCCCTGGTGAGACCCCACCTGGAGTGCTGCATCCAGCCCTGGGTCCCCAGCACAGGAGGGACATAGATCTGCTGCAGCAAGTCCAGAGGAGGGACACCAAGATGATCAGAGTACCTCTGCTATGAGGAAAGCTGGGGTTGCTCAGCCTGGAAAAGAGAAAGCTCCGTGGAGACCTTCACTGTGGCCTTAGAGTACTTGAGGGTCTATAAGAAAAATGGGGACAAACTTTTTAGCAGGGCCTGTTGTGATAGGACAAGGGGTAATGGTTTTAAACTGAAGGAGGGTCAGTTTACGATTAGATATAAGAAAGTTTTGGTTTTATGATGAGGGGGGTAAAACACTAGCACAGGTTGCCCAGAGAAGTTGTGGATGTCCCATCCCTAGAAACATTCAAAGCTGGGCTGGATGGGGCTCTGAGCAACCCGATCTAGTTGAAGACGTCCCTCAATTCAAACTATTCCATGATTCTATGAAATAGATGTTAGCCCTCATAACCAACATGGTGGGGCTTCTCACGACATTCAGTTAACACCCACACTGAAGTTATAGCGCAGAAATGGAAGAAAGAAAGAAACCCCACCATGAACTTCCTGATTAGATTCCAGATTTCACTTTTCAATCTAAAACAGAAGCTGTCCTCCCACAGAGCAGTGAAATTTGCTGTTATGTTGCAGTCAACAAACAAAACTATGAATTTTAACTATCTTCCAACAATGTCAGACACAGCTCCAAGTTACACACAGCTTGGAAGACTACAAATTTTTAACTGATTAGTAAACATAAGAACTTGCAATCCATTCAATACTTTTCACCTTCCAAGTGCATCTCTGCACGTTAGTCATGCCATATCACATCCCTTATTGATGAGAAATGTCATTTAATCAGGGAAAGCGCAGCAACTTGCTCTCCCTAAAAGCAACATGAAAGGTTTATGACAGCTTATATCACTCTTTTTGTTTCTCCTGCAGGTTTGTGGTGCAACTTGCTGATCATCTTAATTCCCATAGAAATCCACTTTACTTTAAAAAATTCAAAACAGATCTGAAAATGCTTTGAGAACTTTCTAAAGTACCCTTACTGCATGTTTCTTTGAGGATTTATTCATCAAAAAGACTCCGTAGACCAGAAAACTGCATAAGGTTTTTCAGAGCTCAACTGTATCAAGCTTTACCCAACTACAATACTAATTACAGGCTGCACAGAAATGTAACAGTTTTACCCAAGGCTAAATTTTCTCCCCCACTAGAAAAGAACTGGTCTTAAAAGTCAGTGTTACTCTATACTTCCTGTCTGAATAATGTTCTTGTGAGCAGAAAGAAGTAATTCACAGTGGACATAAACAGCTACAAGCAAGTCACAATATTGTTATTATTATATGTAACTTTTAGACAAACTGACCTGCAGTGAACACTGTACTACGTAACAGAGAGACACAAAGACATTCATTTAGAATATGTTTGAGGCTAATTCACAGAATCTTTGTCAATACTTTACTTTATTTATCAACAGATCTGACAAACTCAGACGTATCTGGGAGACACTGTAGCAATGAATACCAAAAAGAACACAGTGGTATCTTTAACTTCTGATTTAAAGTTAAAAAAAAAAAATGAACCAAAACCAAACAACAACAAAAAACCCCTATATTGGATAGTCTGTTATACAGAAAGGCTTTTCTGGTACAAGTATTTCATATTATGTTTTAATTCCTCACAGTTCTGAACTTCTGAGAGCACTAAAAGTAATATTTCATATGTTCCACCCATGAAATTCCAATTTTCCTGTAAAAAGAAATATATCAAGCATATTCTAACATATTATAAATTAAATATCTTACAAAAAATATACATATAGATTACAATATAAAGAAAATACTAAGTAAGCAGCCTCTCCAAGTAGTACTTTACAGATGGTGTTCATCAAGAGAACAGCAAATTAATCTCTTATTAGCATAGAAAATACATAATTCTATATCATTATTTCTTGTCCAGTCATTTTTTGCCAAGTAACATTAAACAGCAGAGATATTAGGGGGTTTTACCTGCATATGTATACAAAGCCATAAAGCTTCCTTATATGTCTATCTATGTGTGTGTATATATATATATATATATATACATACAGACACATGTACAGATATACACACTTCAGTTCTTTCACATGACAGGAACTTTCTTTTAGTCTCCAAACATCTTGATGGAATTTGATACACCTTTCCTATTACACTTGCTACTGCTAAATTGGAGTAGCTACACTAAATAGATTCTGAAGCACCATTTCTGCTACTGCAGAAAACCTCAATCTCATCCTGTACTACCCTTATTTCTTTTTGTCCTCACAAGTTTAACGTTCACACCAGCACTGCCCATCTACTCCAGTGCAAAGTGGTCTGATTTTGTTTGAACAGTTGATTTTTTTTTTTTTCCTCCTCCAGGCAAAGCCTTTTTATCTAGTGTCAGCTTACAAATTCACTCCATGTGATACAGCATCACGGTTTAAACCGAGCTGGCAACGAAGCACCACGGAGCCGCTCACTCACTGCCCCCACCACCCACCCACACCCCACCGGAGAGAGGAGAATCAGAAAGAAAAGGTAAACTTCGTGGGTTGAGATAGGAACAATTTAATCATTAAAACCAGACATAATGATAATAGAAATTATATGGAGAGGGAGAAAGAGTAACAGAACCCAAGAGAAACAAGTGATGCACAGTACAATTGCTCCCCACCCACTGACTGAGAAGCAGCATCAGTACCCTTCCAGGTAAGTCCCCCCCGTTTATACACTGAGCATGATGCTCTACGGTATGAAATATCCCTTTGGCCAGATCAGGTCAGCTGTCCTGGCTGTGCTTTCTCCCAGCACTTCCTCACTGGCAGAGCATGGGAAACTACAAAGTCCCTGACAGAAGAGCAAGTACTACTTAGCTATGGCCAAAATGTCAGTGTGTTACCAACACTATTCACATATTCAATCCCAAACACAGCACTGTACCAGCTACCAGGAAGAAAATGAACCCTAGTCTTGTCGAAAGCAGGACATATGCCGACAATCCTGTCCTCCGCACCAGGTATAATAGAGAAGGACATAAAAGCTGCACACCACTGGCAGTACTCCCCACAGCAGCAGCTCAAACACACAAGCCCAGGAATGCAGATAAGCAGAAAAAGCACAGAAACTACTTCCCAATGCTCTCCCAGACCCAAAGAATCAGCAAACACCTGGATTCAACCCCGCCACGCACATGACTAATAACCCTCAGCATATTACTCCTCTATCAGCTTCTTGCTCCAAAGCACACCCTCATCTTTACCACTCTGTTGTTCCAAAAACACTTGAGAAAGAGCTGTTAATTTCTACATTTTCTGCATAATTATATACAAATTTGGTAGCACTGAATGAGCCCATGGAACTTGTTTATATAAAGCTTCCACATCTTAAAGAATATAAAGATTACATATGTGGTTTAAAAGCAGAACCCCCATCTTTTACCTGTTCCCTCGGAAATTTTGGGTTGCTAACTAAGAAAGAGCAAGAACATTCACAGATTAATTCTAGAGCTTTGTATCTGCTGATGGGCAAGCTGGGCTGCACCCAGACCTAGGCTAACAATCAGCTAATATATGTTAGGGTTTTTGCATAACAGTGGGTGGGAGCTGCATTTTTGTTTCAGTTTACATTTTTGGGCGACTCAGCATCTTAGTTATAAAATATTTGTTCCTACCATACCTATCTCTGTTTGCACAAAATGCAGCTAAAATAGAACTGTGCCCTTGACAAAGGCAGGCTCTGAGAGATGTCAGAACAGCTTCTGTTATTTTAGGCTCTTCTCATGCAGTGGAAGGACAATAGCACAATATGCTATTTTGCTGGAAGAAAGTTAAATAAACCAATCAATACAGGGCACTTTTTTACGAGCTAGTTGGCACATACTGCAGATTTAGCCTTGAAATAAAGGCTTCATGTCCAGTCGGGATCCACTCCTTCCATTATGTTAGGAAAAAACATTTTTTTTTCTTTAAATGTGTAATTATTCAGTTTCAAAAGGCAGACCTAGCCACCATGTAACATTATGCAGCATTGATTTTTAGAAAAGGTGACAGAATAGCCTCTGAGTTTTCCCAAGCACCATGCTGAAAGCTGCTGCCAGGTTTGCTTGTTTGTTTTTCTACTGATTGTGCCAAATTAAAAAAAAAAAAAATGTCATGTCCAGGGTCAGAAGTGAATTCTTAACAAAATGTAGCTATATTGTTTTAATTCTAATGACCAAAATCACTTTTCCTTGTTCACACAGAGAAATTCAACTCAGAACATATGATAGCTGTTTACAAAAAAATCAAAGCAAAAACGTACATCAAACAAAAAGTTCCAAAGCGTCAAAGCTAAATATCTAATTCTGCAATCATCAAGTACAAGCCAACAAAAATACTGATTAGAATTAGCTTAGTTTTGATAGTTTGAGAGTCACAAGGTAAGCTAGCCTGCCCCAACCTCCTGTTCCACACCAAAAAGAGATGTTTATTTCCACGATCCATTTTTGGATGCATGAATGACATACATAATTGATTTTACTTAGAAAATAAATTAGTTTTATGATGTAAACAATAACAGACTCTGAGTATGTGGTCTTAATGAAGTCCCAATCCTCTATTTCAAGAAAGTACTCTCCAAAATACAGGTAATATTAATCCTTCTGAGCCACTCAGAAGCCTTCTGATCCATGCAATGGTCTATCCCTTTCGATTACTTCAAGAAGAGATCCAAAATCACAGAATCATAGAATCAGACGGGTTGGAAAGGACCTCTGAGATCATCAAGTCCAACCCTTGATCCAACACCACCGCGGTTACTAGACTATGGAACTAATGCATTGAAATAAACAACAACAACTAAAAACACCAAACCAGACTGTCTATGAGCCCATCTCCAGAGAAGGAAGCGTTCATACCATCATGCTTTGGTAACAAGCAGTCTGGCTATCCCATTCCACCCGTTTTCAACCCTCAGATGAAAATTTTGGGGTCTGATAGCCATTTTAAAGGAAATTCAACAAGTGGACAGAGTTCTCCCACATTTAGACCCAACAAGAGTCCGACACAACATATTGCCCATGCCTCCAACACCCCTTGTTGGCCTGCCTGTCCCTACGGCGCCGTGGTTTGCTGAGCTGGTCAGCACGTGCCGGCCACAGGTCAGGCCAACGCCTCTGCATTGGTAGGGCCCATGTTGGGTTTTGCTCAGACAGTAGGGAAAAAGCCATCCAGGCCCCTTGGTTTCCTGCATACAGACAGACACACAACGCAGGGGACACGAAGTTTCATCAGCTCAATTGGCCCAGAACCATTTTGCCAAGGCGTGGCCTGTTTGTTTACTGCAGATCCGCTGCTGACATTATCACTCGCCTAATGTATTTTGATGTTTTGCTACATAATGGCAACATAATGACTCGGTAAAGTAAATCTTTACCAAGCTAAATTAAATGATCATTCCATTTATAGCTACAGGCCATATTCCAAATGCAACATTAATACATAACAAATGCAACAGATATTCTTTTCAAAAAAATGTAGAAAAAAAATTTTATCTTCTCCACATACGGCCTGAATTCACATTCTCTCCCTTTCCAACCTCTCGACCCGCTCCCTCCAAATCTGACACATGTTAAGGACAAGGAGATCAGCTTCTGGCTCTCATACAAGGGAGAAACATCATCTACAACTGAAGATGGGGCAGGAGGGAGGGTGCTTTTGTTTCTTCCCTGGAATGGAAGAAATATGTTATATGATTTATTCTTCCTGTACTACTTCAAAAGGAACATGTGTCATAGGAATCCGTAAGGCTGGGAATATCAAAATTGATTTTATCCCCTAGAAAACTTAAAGCAGAGAGCTGGAGTTGACCCTGTTCAAAATTGTAATGTTAAACAGAGATGAGACACGAGGGGTCACCTAAGTTCTCTCTCACTTGAAAAACCATATTGTGTCATATCAACCCCTATTTCTGCAATAGCTTGAAAGTATAACAGTAAACAACACAGATAAGAGCATCAAGTCTGACCTTTGCATTTTAAAAAGTTGACAATAGTATATAACACCTAAAAACATGCACAAAGAAGAAAGCCTAACAGCTTCGCAACACAAAATCTGTAAAGACAGTACTCCTTGGTGCTGGAATCTGCCCTACAAAACCCACATGAAAGAAGGAGAATCATGAGATCTTATGACAAAGATGAGTACTTATAATTCAGAAACAAAATAGCTGCTACGTTCCACAAACCCTTCTATGCTGCTGCTGTGAATTTTCATCTGTTCACTAATTTTTCTACATATTTGCCTAGCTATATGATGTTTCAGCATCACAGCATGAAAGTGATTTTATCCTTCCTCTTTCTCCCATGTGATACCTTCCTTCAAACACCTGAACTGTGCCCAGTATCTTTACTTTCGCAAATCAACAGAAACACGTAGATCGATGGTTGGAAAACAGTCTCCTAGTTGGAGCTTGGCAGCAACACAACTTCTGTAGAATATTTTCAAATAAATAAATATGTCATTACAGAATATCGACAATAATGGGAATATTGAAAGTGCTATTTTGAAGTACAGGCCTACTATTAATAATGGTTTAGTAACTTAAACTAGAACTGCTAAATAAAAAATATTTTGCAAGACTAAATTATTCTTGTTTCAGTGTACCAGAAAGCTTCATGCAAGAACTCACAGACAGTTTAACAGAACAAGTTTTCTGATGGCAAAACAGTAGCAAGGTCAATCATTAAACCCATCACTGCTGTTAACTTGGCACTTGGCAAGTATCATCTTGGATGAAGATAAGAGGGAGTTGTTATTTACATTCACCCACTCATCACCCTTCTCTAGCTGCACAGCCCCTTGCACCCCATGCACATCCCCACGTGCTGCAGCTGTTGCTCCTTCCTGGCTGCAGTGGAACAGATTCCCAGCAGCCTCAGGCCCCCAAGCTCCGCTACAACCCCACATCCTCACCCTGAGACAATGCCTGAGACAGTGAAAGGGGGTGGCTGCAACACTGCTGGGAGAGAGGGGGAAGTTTGCTCAGTCATGAGGTGATGCCAGCTGGAATTCCTGTTCAGCCAGCCAGGAGACATGTTCTGCATGTGTTAAGGATGGCAGCAGCTGGGAAACATAAGGGATATGATTTGCTGAGAAGGTGATTGTGCAGCCAGAATCAGTACACAGGGCAGCTAGCAGATTAATAAACAACCCAACTCCCTGCAAGGTGGAGTATGAAAAACAAAAAGCCACAGGAATCAAATTTAGTTAGAGAAACAAAGTATTTTAACGATTTCATATCGAAGGAAAGCCAGGAGTTTGTGTTAACAACCTAGCACAGCTGCATTTTCTTTTAAACCATTTTAAAACAAAATGCCCTATTTACCAGAGGTATTTTAATCAGAGGGGATGATGGTATTTATATTTCCCACCCTATTTCTTGCTTTGCCTTCAGGAAGGAATCAATCAATTCTTTGTTTCCAGCTGGTTACAGAGTCGGCCACGAGCCCCACAGATGGTTGGACCTGCACCAAAGCTGCAGCCCTACACCTTGCTGAGCTATTTACACCATCTTGCAATCAGACACACATCTCAAACAGCATAATGTCTGGAATAAAACCTTTTCTGAAGCAAATAAAACCTCTTCTGAAAAATCTGATTTGCCTAAAATATGGCTTGAATGAAATGCCTGCTTTGCTCCAATGCTTAACATTCCTTTAACCAGAAAAAACCTATATCCCTTCAGATGACTTATTTCATTCCTCTCCAGTTCCCACCCCCCAGCTAAGTTAAAGCACCACAACAATTTCCTGCCTTCTACATCCCTTAATCAATGCATGGCAATGTATATAATATTCACATGATGCATCAGCTTCCCCACTGTCACAGTATTTGTCATATGCTCCTGCAGAAACACATGTAGAGATCTTAAGTCAGTTGTTTCCTGCTCTCAGCCAGGAGAAAACCTGTGGGTAGCTCCATTTTCTTTGCTTCATAGTGAAGCCTGACACAGGAGTATAGGATGGCAACTTCTATTTTCATGTAGATTTTTCTCCCGCATGTGAGAAACACTACTGACTGTTTCCAGGGATGAATTTGAGATACTCCATAAAAAGAGTGATATGCAATAGAAAATGGCAAGAAACCAATCCCCAGAAAACGTGAACTCTGTGCATAATGGTTATTTGTGGCATACAGTAGTCCTACTGTCCTACACTCATAAGGAAATCCTTCAGACTGATGACTGGAGGAATCACTACCTGTAGGTTGTTGTATGCAAGTACACAAGGAACCCGTTATGAAAAAGCTGTGCATTTATTTTTGGAACATCTTTCATTCTTCCAGTTAACAATGGGAAACAGAAAAAAAGAAAATTTAACTACTCAGTCCATGCTGTGGCACAATCACTCATTGAAGTGTCATACTTTAACCAGAGGCAACAATAATTACTCATAGCTACATTTATGATCTTTAAGTTAGGAAGTAACTGTGTTCTCAGAGTGTATATACATATATATAACACATATTTTTAGTTACATAATCCATAATCCTTTTTCTTTGCTTTGATTTATTGGGATACTGTCTTGATCCTATTTCATACACATTTGGACTTAGCTGCACTTTCAGCCTACAGTAGCCACTGAACTGCTTGCACTCTTCTTTGTCACCTCCCTGCTCTTCAGTAAAGATGTACAAAACAACCCATATTTGTGATCTTCTAATACCTTTCAAAGTTTTCCCTCTAAATGCCTAGAGCAATCATTATCTCACAATTTACTAAAAATAAAATAAATTAAAAAAAACCACCCAAACAGAATGTCTCAGTTAATTCCAGGCAAAAGAATCATATGACCTGTCTCTAGCAACATATTGTATGAAGTCAACTAGCAGACACTTTTGGGTAGATTTAATCACAATATACGCTAGCAGAAGAGGCTACATTTCTTTACAAATGCAGTCTTCATGTAAATGCTAAAAAAGAATAAGAAATTTCAGGTTGTTCTCAATTATCCTTTGAAATCTGAAATCAAAATCATGAATTATTCACCAGAATGGATACTCATATTACTACCATTTGTCTATCACTCCTCATCAAGGTGTTCCATTACCTTCCTTGCCAGCTCAAAGCTTCACATTTCCTAGAACTTATTACAGACCTCAACTTTCAATTCATGGAATCTACAAAATTGAGAAAAGTCACTTAACATTCTCTCAAGAGAATAAATTATAATCAACCTTACTTCAACAATTGCTTTCTCCCAGCATTCAAACACTTTTCACACCCACTGTCTGGAAATTTCCTCATACTATTGGTTTATTCTGTTTTGTGCAAGTAGGGATATGACCAAACACAATAAGCCATTCTTTATGAGGGCCAAGACCATTTTGTTTTCTCATCACAAACAGGGTGTCCAAACAAATGAACTTCTTGCTTCCAAATCTTTTTCAACACTGATTTATCAATGTACAAAATCTTTTGCCACTAGCAGTCTAGGGATTACACACAAAGAAGGTATCTGCAATCATTTTGCCAGCTCAAAGCTTCTTGAAAATTTTTATTACTTAAAGTCTTTTATCTACAGGTAATACAAAAGTCACAAGAGAATTCTAAAGAGACGTTTATGAATTCTAAACCTGAACTACAAAAAAAAAAAAGACACTAAGAAGAGACTTTGTCTTGATTTGTACTTTTCACGACTGGTACTATCCTGATTTTCTTTTTCATCATCATTCCAGCCATTATACACTGAAAAACTCTATATTTATTAAAAGCCAAATATTATTACTTAGAAGTTTGTTAAACTTAGAGCAACAGTCAAAAAAAGTAGTTTACAAGAAATAGTTTATACCTATTTGTTCATAGCAAGAAATACACGTTACATACACGGAGAAGCAGATTACTGTGATTATGGCAGCAAAGGTCCCACTGCACGTTAGACAGTTCACTGTAACACCACTGAACAGCCAGTATAGACAAGCCAAACAATCAAGGAAGAAGTGAACTCCAGCAGCTTGGGAAACCTATCACAGATTCATCATATGATTTCAAACAGGTGACTTAAACCAAGATCCACAAATGCAAGTGTTCCTATTTACAGCTGTTCCTTAGACATTCAAATTCCCACTGGATAAACCCGCAGAACCTTGATATTTAAGTGCTAATTTTACAGAGCTATTTCGAGCCCTCTGACTGCCCCATCTATATAAGACACAGAGAAACACTTGCTTAGTCCACAAGAGCTTTCCATGAGTAAGTGTGTTATAGATTACGATTCACTGAACTGAATCACAGCATGATAGAATACCAGGTTGGAAGGGACCATGAGGATCATCTACCAGGTTGGAAGGGACCATGAGGATCATCTGATCCAAACTTTTTGGCAAAAGTACAGTCTAGACAGGATGGTGCAGCACCCTGTGTCCAATATTTGGGAACCCACCACTTCCCCAGGGAGATTATTCCAATTTATTGTTCTCATTGTGAAAAATTTTCTTCTTACATCTAATTGGAATCTCCCCAGGAGTAACTTGTACCTATTACGCTTCGTATTTTCCATATGACTCCTTGGACAAAATGAGTCTCCAACTTCTTTGGAGCCACCCTTTAATACCAGAACACTGCGATAAGGTCTCCCCTAAACTTGCTTTTCTCAAGGCTGAAAAAAAAACAGATCTCAGCCTTTCCTCATATTTCAGGCTGCCCAGTCCCTTTATTATCTTGGTGCCCATTCTCTGGACCCTCTCCAGCCTGTCCACATCCTTTTTCACATAGCAGGGACCAAAACTGAACCCAGTGTTCCAGGTGTGGCCTGACAAGTGCCAAGTAGAGTGGGATAATGACTTCTTTCTCTTTGCTCAAGTAAGACTGGTGGGCCTATAATTTCCCAGATCTTTTAAGCCCTTCTTGGAGACAAGGATTACATCAGCCTTCCTCCAGTCTTTCAGGACTTCCCCCATCATCCCAGCTTCTCAAAGGTAACACAGAGACTGGTCTCACAATGACATCAGCCAGCTCTCAATGCCCCCAGGTGGATATTGACAGGGGCCATTGCTCTGTGGGAGTCAAGCTCCTGTAATAGTTCACATACCGAGTCTTCCTTCATCAACAGTGGGTCCATGTGTATCAACCTGGATTTTTGTTCCCAAGGACAAGGACCCAAGAGTACTAGCAAAGACATGAAGAAAGTGCTGAGAACCACTGCCTTCCCAGAGTTGTTGGTGACTAGTTTACCTCTCCTGTTTAACAACAGGCCAGTATTTTCTTACTCTTTCTGCTTGTTGTTTACCTACCTGAAGAACCCCTTTTTTGTGGCTTTTGACATCCCTGGCCAATTGCAATTCAAAGTGAACTTTTGCTTTTCTAAATGCCTCTCTGCACAGCCTTGCAATGTCCTTATAGTTCTCAACAGGTATTCATCCACATTTCCATCTCTGTTATATTCCTCTTCTGGTTTTGAGCATACTCAGAAGCTCACAGTTAAGCCAAGGGGGTCTTTTGCTCTGCTTACTTCCCTTACCTTTAAAGGGGATGAACTGGTTTTTGTGCTCCCAGAAGAAAGCTCTTGAAAAACCCCCAGCACTCGCAAGCTCCTTTATCCTCCATGGAATCTCTCCCAGTTGAGCTCTAAGTGAGCTGAAGTTTGCACCTCTAAACCCAGAAGCCTTTGTCCTCATACTAGCCTTCAGCATGCTCAGCTACACGCCAAATGCCACAATTTTGTGATCACTGCTGACAAGGCTATCACTAACTGAGATACTACAAAAGAAGTTCTCTCTGTTTGTGAGTAGCAAGTCCGGCAGTGCCTCCCGCCTTGGTGACACACCTAGCATTTGTATGAGGAAGCAATTCCCTGTGCATTCCAGAAACTTGATGGATGACATGTCAACTGCTGTATGGTTCTTCCAACAAATGTCTGGGTAGTTGAAGTCACCCATAAGAACCAGTTTTTGTTGACCTGAAGCTTGCTTAAGTGACTCAAATTTTGCTCCACTGGCCTTATCTTCTTGGTTTGGAGGTCAATAGCAGATGTCTACTGTAAGACCCCACCTTGGAGACAACCCTTCTGATCTTGACCCAGAGCATTCAAAAGGGCTTCCATGATCACCACAGCTGACTATCACACATTCAAGATTCTCCTTAACATTGAGGATGACTCTTCCTCCCTGCCTGTCTTTACAAAACAGCTTATAGCCATGGCAATTCTCTAGTCACATGAGCTGTCCCACCATGTTTCAGTTATTCCTATGATACAACTTTCTGCCTGCACAAGGAGCTCCAGTTCCTCATGTTCCTCAGTTGGATGTGATGGGTCACTTTGGACCCAACCCCTTGAGTCCTTCACTTTAAAATTAGCCTCACCAAGCTGGCCAGCCTGCTGTCAAAGATTCTCTTGCCTCTTTAGACAGATGGATCCCACCCCTCCCCAGTAGGCTATAATAACCAAAAAATGTCCCACTGTCATAAAAGCCCAAACCCTCGTGATGGCACCAGCAACAAAATCAGAAGCTGATTCATATTATACATCTATTTCTGGCTGCACCCTTTCCTCCAAATGGTAAAATGGAAAAAAAGACCAATACTTTTCATTTGGACTCCCAGGGCTCTGTAGTCTTCCCTGATTTTGCTTTATGTTGAACTGCTTCATGGTCCCTACTATAAGAACATCTAAACACTAAACTTGTCTACTCTCCAAAACAAGTTTTTGTTTGAAAGGGTCCAACGTGTTTATAAATTGTGTTCAAGTTAATCAAAATCACTAATTTTCAGACAGAACTTTTAATTTTATTCTAAGCATGTGAAACTCTACACTGTAACCCTTCAAGCCTAAAAATAGCATGATTGCCAGTCAGCCAGAAATTCAGCATGCATCCAGAAGCTCCTACGCTGCACTTGCCAGGAATGTCAAGACTTTGAAAAATCACATATAACAGTCAAGACAAACTAATCTGTAACACAAGCACACAGAGCACACTCTATGATTACTCTTCCTTCTGTATTTTCATTAGAAACCAAATTTGAAGAAACATTTCAGCTAAGTGTGCATGTCCTGTTCTACATGCCTTAAAAGAAAAACATGGTTTCACATGTTTAGGGATTATGACACTTATCAGCAACATGAGAATGTGAGGGGAAATGGACAATATCTTTTAAGCAAAGAATTTCACACTGTTTCAGTGATCAAAATCCAGAGGTATCTATATAGTCTCAGACCAAAATAATGAGAGCTCCTCCATGAGGGGTTTGAATCAGCTGTATTCTATTTATGTGAAACAAAGTATGTTGAGTTCATATATGTATTTTTTGCTTCTAGTTGATTAATTATCTGTTATGTTTTCACAATGATAAAATTTGAAAATTTGAAATAAATTTCATTGGTTGATCTTAAGACCACCTGGTACCCCTCCAGCCAGGGCTAAATTTAAATTGCTATTCAATACTAAGAGTCCTAGCTCTTCAACCATTTATAATGCTCTTGCTTTACTAGTAATAGCTCTCCTCCCACTTTTAGGTCTTAGAGTTGAGAAAACATTTAGTAAGGACATTACTAGTCTGAAAATATATTCTCTTTAGGCCTTTCTGTTACTTGGAAGAAAAAAATTTAAATCACAGAATCAGTCAGGGTGGAAGGGACCACAGTGGGTTACCTGGTACAACCTCCCTGCTCAAGCAGGGTGATCCTAGAGCACATGGCACAGAATTGAATCCGCACAGTTCTGGAATATCCCCATGGAGGGAGACTACACAACCTCTCTGGGAAATCTGTTCCAGCACATAGTCACTGCACAGTAAATGTTTAGGTGGGACTTCCTCTGCATCAGTTTTTGCCCATTGCCTCTTGTTGTATTGGTTGGCACCACCAACAAGAGCCTGGCTCCATCCTCTTGACAACCACCCTTTAGATACTTATACACATCAGTGAGGTCTCCTCAGTTGCCTCTTCTAGAAGCTGAACAGGCCCAGCTCCCTCAGCCTTTCATCATATGAGAGATTCTCCAGACCTTTGGCCAACTTTGTAGCTCTTCACTGGACAATGGGATTAGGTTGAAAAAATACGTCAAGATGGAATGCTTTCCAAACTTCTGCTGCTGTTAGGGACAAATACTGTTTGCTGTAACATCATTTCACATACAGTCTTATGCCAGCACATGCATTCAAATTAGAAAGAAGCAAGAGGAAGAAAAAAGTTGGTGGCAGTCTTGTGAGAAGAAGGCAGAATTAAAAACAAGCAAACAGATTGTAAGACTCATATTTTGCATCAGTGAGTTCAGCTGAATGCCAGAACCTTGTCATACTTCATGTCTGGAGATGTAAAGATAACAAGTGTAGACTTAAAAAGGATGGGAAAAAAAAGAAACAACAGAAGAAGCATTCTACTTCAAGCAGCATCAACTCTAAAGGACACCTACAAGAAAGAGCCGCAGTCTTGTCACAATTCATAGTGATTATACGCTTAGTAGCTAAAGACAGTACTCCTAAATCTTTCAGTTGTTGGTTTATTGAAGTATTTTCAATCTATCTGAAGGCTATACCATAGGGATCAGATATTTCTGTTATAACTGGAAGCAGTACATCGGTTAGCCTTCAGCCACTAGTAAATTAAAATCAGTGACACAGCCCAAAAATCAGCAGCGTACCTTTAAGTTATCTGTACCTTTGCCAGAGAAGGTACTTTTAGGAGATCATGAACCTATGAGCCCACTTCTAGTCTGAAGTCATTACTTTCACAAGATACAGACATGCTACACCTAGGCAGGGACTGAATCAGTTTCTCAAATTATTTCAACAGCGAATACAATGATGTATAAAAACGTGAAGCCATATGTATCCTATAAAATCTATGGCTGCAAGAATAAAGGAACAAAGATTTTAATCCAAAGGAATAGTTATGCATCACTGCCCAAATCATATTGGACCACTGGACCACTGCAAAACCATGAGACCAGATTTACAAGGCAGAGAGAGAAATCTCAGACTATCAGAACTGCTGTTAAGCAGCCCAGAGCTTTACACTTTGTTTTGTTAGCCTAAAATATGTTTTATGAAGTGGTAATGCAGTCAATTTTAATTCAATGTGAATGGTGAAGCATGGGGTAGGTTTTTGTTCTCAAAGTCCACTTGGACCTTATATAGATCTACTCCTAGCTAATGATCAGCTTGAAGAAGAAAGCACAGGATGGCAATGGTTATCCAGACCCAACAGGATAAAGTCTTGAGGAAGCTCATCTGACCCCACCACTGTCCCTGCTTTGAGCAGGAGGCTAGACCAGAGTCCTTGATGTCCCTCATTCCATGAATTTAACCAGTTTATTTAACTGTCAATTTAACAGTTTATTAATTGTTTATTTTCTAAGATAAAATGAGGTAAAGAAAGTTATCAACTTCTTTTGTTAAAGTTTGCCATCAAATTATCACATAACTGCATACCAAGCAATGAGCAGTAGTGTTTAAGAGCTTTTTGTCCCAAAACAAGTTAATTTTCCTCAATCAAAATCCTTCCTAACATTTGTGTGATGGGAGAGTTTCACAAGAATATCATCACGGGATGCAGACTGAAGCAGACCCTACTGAAAGAAGTTACACTGCAGTGATCAATACTGGGGCACAACTGAGATGTTTCCATAGAGGATAAATGCAATAATTATACTTTTGCACATAGTTTCACCTGTGCAGTATCTATATATCTCCATATAGCAAGTTATAAAATATTGCTACATTCATGGAATTGCACTAAAAAAAAAACAATCACACTTTAAAATCTCAGTATTTTCATTTAATAGTAGAAATATGTACCTCCTACACAAACTTGTAAATTCCTAAAAAATTAATTTCTATAGAAGACTCAGTTGCCCTGTAAGCATCATAGTTAAATCAGATTTCTCTTAATGCTCTAGCTACAAAACTACTTACTCAAAAACATTTTAAGTTGCAGATATCTGTAACCATGAGAGCAAATGTGTCATCTCAACTTTTAGTACAGGTGGCAGAGACTGTAGGAAAATGCACATCTCTATTAACGAGGCCAAACATTTGTAAAGATATTTTGAAATAAGTAACTAGAAAATGACAAGGAAGCATCTGAGAAGAAAGGTATCAGAAAGATCATTTACTTGAACAACCATGTGCTCCAACACCCACTACAATTTGCTGTGGGAAACCATCATTAAAAAAGCTTCCACATGTGAATGCCCCAAACCACTTAGTCAAAGAAGAGCAGGAGTAATGCAAAACACCCAGAGTTAGCCACAGTCTTAAAATTATGTATCTGGACTCCCACACCTCTCTCCTCTTTATGCAAAGTTTTCAAGAATTGTTTTAAAGGCTTTTAAATTGGAGGCGGGGGGGAAGGGGAGAGAGGGGGAAGTACACAGAAAAATAAAGGCGGGATGGGGACACAAAACACAAGAAAACAAAATGAAAACAATACACAAACATTACTAGAACAAGAAGCTTAAATTCTAAACAGAAAAATCTGAGAGCAAGTAGGGCAGGCAGAACAAAAAGCACATCCCTCCCTTTGTTCATTGTGTCCTTGGCAGACAGGCCCGTGTTTCCAGCCAAGTCTAGTATTTTCTGAACAGTGGCAGATTCTGCTCAATTACCCCAGTCCCTCAGAAGCACTGCCTGTCCCCTCTGAGGTCTGGCTGCCTGCTCCCAGCTCCTCACCACAGCCTTGCAGCCCCTCAGTGAGCTACGGGCATCAGCAGCTCCCTCTGCAAGTCTTCTTTTGCCATCCTTCAGCAATTTCTCAGTCCCTTAACCCCTAAGCAAACTCTCACAGGAAGAAGCAATTTCTCCCTCCATACAAGAGATCCACCTTTCCTTATTTTAAAATGAAGAAATGAGTCATAATGCATTTTTTTCACTGAAATTTATTTTGGAAATTCTTAGACAATTTTTGTTTTACATAAAGGATCAAACCAATCGCTTGCTTAACACAGTACCCTTGTCAGGAACAGACACATCAGGAGCAGTTGTGAGAACCACATGGCACAAGAGCTCAGACTAGGAAATACCTGTTTAGAAGATAAGTGTTACTGTCATAGTGAAAGAATGAGAGGTCCATTAGGAGAGCTAATAAAAAGGCAAAAACCAGGCAGGCATAACAAGAAATAATGCCAGGAATTCAGCTCAAAAACATTCAGATTAGAATCAATAAAAGTGATTACTGGAATCACGTTTAACGAAAAATATATTCTGACTCTCAGAATCTTCCACAAAAGCATCCCATCTTTATTTTGAAATGCATTTAATTACACAACTTACTGGTTTAACCATGGGAAATACTATGTCTGTGCTACACCAGAACTTAAAAATCTCCCTTTAGAAATTTACCTCAAGAAGGCTTTATCTTCATTCCTTATAGCTGGAAACCATCTTAAATTCTGGTGCCTAGCATTTACAAACCTCACAGAATCCTTTCTCTTTAGTAAGGATACTGAAACCCTTCTTGGCATTTTTCTACAGTCTTGGCCACAGGAACATCCTAGAAAATTAAAACCTGTACTTCTACTCTGAACAGGGACAGGAGCAAACCCCTGCATCTCTTGAAAGTGGATTTTTTGTTGTTGTTTTTAATTAACCTTCTCCAAATCCTCAGTAAATGTGCAGTACTCCATGTGAAATAAAGTCTTTGACTGTGGACTCTGTATGACACCACATTCCCTGTCCATGTAAGAACACGGTGTCTTTCCTATTATTCTCCACTTTGCACAGCTTGTTTTGTGAAGCTTCTCTTGGAGGTCATCCATGACATACAGATCCCATTCCTAGTTTCAAGCCAACTACGTTGCACGCACAACTGAATGGCCTCCATTCAAGTAAGTATTTTTGCTTTTTCAATGTATAATTGCTTTTTCAATGTTGAACTAAGCCTGTATTTTGGGCCATTTATTGTCTCCTATTAATTCTGACTTCCTCAAAACACTATTACCTACCTGCTGCATTCAGCCCAACTTCGCAAGGTGTTGCCACTTTGGGGAACTTCAAGGGAGGTGACACATCCCCCCTACACAGCGCTGTTTGGTAAGGGCACACCTGAAGTCGCATGTGCAGTTCTGGCCTCCTCAGTGAAAGGGAGACGTGGACATACTGGAGAGAGTCCGAAAGACCACAAGGATAATAAAGGGACTGGGACTTCTGAGAGAGCTGGAACTGTTCAGTCTGGAGAAGAGAAGGCTCAGGGGGACCTTTGTAAACTACTGGAGGGAGGGTGCAAAGAAGACTGAGCCGGGCTCTTTCTGAGGCAGTGGGAACAAAGTGAAACACAGAAGGTGCTGTCTGAACAGCAGGAAACATTTTGTTACTTTGGGAGTGACTGAGCACTGTCACAGGTTGCCCAGAGAGGTTGAGGAGTCTTCCCTCTTTTGAGATACTCAAAAGCCATTTGAGCACAGATCAGGGTAGTATTCTCTGCATGGCCTGGCTTGAGCAGTGGGGGTTGGACCAGCTGACCTTCACAGGTCCCTTCCAACCTCAACCATTCTGTGATCCTGTGGTTATTAATGTCTTTTTCAGATCATATAATAACTATAATTGAATTACGGGATTGCTACACTTTTACCCAGAAAGAATATATTTCTACTACCTTCCTAATAGTAGATGATACTTAATCGACAGCAGCCCTTCACCTATAACAAATGCTTAGGGCATAAGAGCAATTCACAAGAAGCTGCTTTTGAGCCATCTTTAGCAATTACAATGCATTCAAAAACCTGCAGATCAAATAGCCTGTAAATCATAAAGGCAGTATTGCCAATTTCAGAAAACAAATTCAAAGATAAAGTTCAGAGAATCTGGAGAAATAAGAGTTCACAAATGAAAATACAAGTAAAACCTAAAAGATATTAAGTTAAAAGAAACTTAGTCATATTTAATAATTATCCACTGAGAAAAATTTAGCATGTGTAAGATTTCCTTGAAACTGGGAAAAAAGTTTCTTTAGAACAGTGTCTTTAAAAGTAGAAAGGGGAATTCAGAGAATCATTGACCCTTGAAATCAAATAATATAAAGGGTTTTGTTGTTTTGGGCTTTGTTTTTTTTACATAGTATATATTTATGAAAACCTAGAAGGTTAACAGTGCAACACAACTGAATCAAAAGCTTGTCCAGCACAAGTATGACTCAGTTAGATTACCACAACTAACAGTCGTGGGCTGCCATATGAGCAGCACCACGCACAGCCAAAGCCTAATGACTGCCATGATCAAACCTACCCTACTAGCACAGCATGTGTGAGGAACAGTGTCCTGGTGTCAGCTGGGACAAAGTTAATTTTCTTCTTAGTGGGTGGTACAGTGCTGCATTTGGGATTTAGCATGAGAATAATGTTGATAACACACTGATGTCTTGGCTTACCCTAAGTCACGGACTTTTCAGTGTCTCATGCTCTGCCTATGAGCAGGAGCACAAGAAGCTGGGAGGGACTAATTCTATATAAGCACCAGGACAGGTGACTTGAACTAGTCAAAGGGATATGCCATAACATAGAGCATCATGCTCAGGATATAAACTGGAGGCAGCTGGCTCAGGGACAGGTCAGTGGATGATGTGGAACTCTATATGCATCGCTTGTTTCTCTGGCATTTTCATTCTCTTTTTGTTGTCTCCCCTTTTCATTAATACTGCATGGTACTTGGTTGCTGGCTGTGGTTAAACCACAACACACAAGTATGCATACAGTCTGTCTTAATCCTAACATCTGACTTGCTGCACAGTACCTGCTGATATCCAAACTGTACAAGAAAAAAAAAAGGTATTGATGAAACACCATCAAGTCATATGGATGTATCAGATACTGTTCTACTAACTCAAGCATATCAAAACAACAGGAAACATTTAAGTATTTTGGTAACAGTAAGTACACTAATTAAATATGCAGGTGGACATTATATTACAAAACCTGTAAACAGTTGATCAGAAAGCCAAATTACCTTGGGGGGAAAAAAAAATTAAGTAAGGTTTAAAAGCCTCAGATGGAACTGAATTAAGTTGTGCGCAAAGCACAGTTTTGGCTGTAAATAATCAACCATACAAATCTGTAATGGAAACCAACTATTAGGCAGCATTAGAGCAGAAAGGATCCATGGAAAGTCACAGCATTGCTAAACAGGCAGAACAAGCCTTTTACTCTGCTTAGCATTACAAATACCTTAACCTGTTTTGAAAAGCACATCTCCAAATCCCATAGAACAACTGGAAGAATTCCAAAAGCACTACACAAAAAAAAGAAAGAGGCCTTGAAAACAACCTGAGAAGAGATTTAAATAGACTTGTTCAGGCTTTACTGGACTGAAAGAATACAATATCAATGGAACACTCCTGCAAGTGGCAAGGGAATACACTTCTCTACATGGATGAAAGGGGCTCAAACTACAGAAGATTTAGGCTAAACTTACGCTAATTTCTAGGACAGTCTTAACCACAAGCATAGTTAAGCATCTGTACAGATTGCTTAATAAGACCAGAAACTTTCATATTTTTTTTTAATTTTTAAAAGATTTTAAATTGCCTTTGATTACGAGGTCCAGATAGACTCTCAAATCTCTTTCAGCCTCCATTTCCAGAATTCTATATTGGGCTTCACTTACCAGAGCCACTTTTCAAAATGAGAGAAAAGGAGTCTGCCTAAAAAAATTGTCCAGTATGCAGATGAACAGTATTTAAAGTGTTTACAACTTAGAGTCTGTTAAGTGCTCAGATGCAATGGGGAAGAAAAACAGCTGTGGGAGCCAGTCAAGACACTGATGATCTGGCAAGACAAACTCAAGTAAAGGAATGAGAGACACACCCATGGGAGCTGTTTTCATGTTGTACCACTTTTGTACTACTCAGATTTCTTTTAAATGCTTCCAATCTTGTCAAACCAAGGTTACATTTGTTGAAATTATTTCACATTTTTCATTATACAGTCAAGTAGTTGGTTTTGAACACATTCCATATGTTAAACGTTGTTCGATTAGGAGTTCAGCTATGCTGTGAGGGCTGGCAGTCTACACCTCCCTTATCTCCTGATCAATGCAAACAAATATTTTCAAGTGAGAATGAGCCCTCAGAACCAGTAAATTCAGAAATATTTATTTGGTAATACGGAGATAGAAAAAATGTTTTGGGTAAAGACTGTAAAAATATTTTGTGTATCAAACTTCTTTGCAATAAGTCACAGAACACATAGTTAAATAAAAAAAAAAAATGCAAGTAGCGTAAGAAAAATTAAACTGACCTTAAGTTCTCACCCACACTTTTTTCCTTCTACATATAGTGCTTTTACTCTACGTGGTTTTTTCCTTGAAAAGCCAAATGTAACATTTCTTATTAATTCCCTTGGAAGAACACAGAGTGCAAGAAAGTAGACAATTCCCAAAGAAATGGAGAAATACAAATTGTATGCTTGGAATACCGAATTTCTTAACTTCCATAAAAAGGGGGAAAAATATTGAGCAAAATGCAAATCTAGTAATAGAACTATCATTTGATTCAGCACCATCCCAAATGAGGATACAAAGTTTGTGACCAAAGCAGCATTGACATCAGCCATCTGTTAGGCAAGTTATTTTAAAAATCTCCATTAAAAAAAACCCACAAACAAATAGGCCTATTTACCTTGTGAAGAGGTGTAAAGAAGCTGTGGATTAAAAACCTGAGAGCTAAATTCTATCAAAAGCTTTGCCCCTCCTCCTCCAGCAGAGATCTTGGACTCTGCAGCAGAACTGCACCCACACACTGATTCTCACAAGTCGTGCCCTGATGAGCACAAGAAAGAAAGATGCAGGCAGACAAGCATGAAAATAGAAGAAGGCTTCTTCCTTCAGAAAGGCACTTCCAGAAGTGTTAATCTGTTGACATAAGTCTTATTGTTTTCTGCTTTACAGCAATTTGGAGAAGACAGCGTAGGAAGAAATGGAATATTGTTTCTACTCTACTCCTCCTTACTTCTGCTTGTCTCTTCATAGTCTACTTAGTCTACCAAAGGGTATAAAACTCAAAATCAAAAAACCCACATATGGAAGCTTTCTTTGCTTTTAAGAGAGAGAGAGAAAAAAAAAAAAAAAACCACAAACAAAACAAAAAACCACACCCCAAAACCCAAACAAACAAAAAACCCAAACAAACCCACACAAACAACACCCATTAACTTGAAAGTGCCTGTAATATTCTTCAGTTCAGAAAAAAAGCCTTCACTTTTCAATGAATATTTTCATATCAACTACTTCCAAAGAATCACTTTCTAAAAATCTAAGCTCGTCTAAAAGGGAGGTGTATACTTGCTTCATTTAAATGGTGACCACACTAGCAGGAGACTTTCTGCACCATGTATTTTAGACAGCTTTGTGTTCCAGTGGAATACAAATGCTCTCTTACTATCTAGAAGTGTTTCCTGTGGATTTAGAGCTCTATTTATGCAATCTCTGGAAATCACATTTCCTTGTATTTATCTAGTTCAAACAGCAGGGAGATCTGAAATTTCATGAATAATACAGCATCTTTCATTACTGCAGCCAAATAATCTCCAAAATACCCTATGACATTTAAAGGGTAAAACTATTAGTCTCTTTCAGACATCAAATCACCTCTTCCCCAAGATTTAGTCAGAAAGCATGATGCAAAGACTTTTAAAAACTCACAAGCTACATTTGTAGAAAAAAGCAACAGCTACCAAAGTCCCTATGTACAATAAACAGGTCAGAGGTCCCGCTCCCAACTTGCCTTTCACACTGTACTTACCTCTCCATAGATTTTGCAATGCTAAACTATGTCAGGCTATAGAAGTGACAGCACGCACCCAGTGATTTGTGGGGTTTTGTTGTTTGTTTTGTGAGTTCTGAGTTTAGGTTTGAGGTGTGGTTTTTTGGTTAGGGTTTTTTGGTTTTTGTTTGACTACTTGTTTGTTTGCCTGGGTTTTTTACAACTAAGACGCCCTAGCAAGGAAGATTATCTCAAAATGATCTTTTAAAAGATCCCTAAAGTAAATGAGATTTTGGTACATACTGTGAGAGTATCATGTTTTTGGGAAAAGAGTTAATCCCTTCAAAAAGAAAAGCTGGAGTATTAAAATAATTTGGAAGTAGTGGCCTCTCTAACTATACCATCCAACAGAAAAGCCTGGAAAAGACCTACAACAACTTCTTTTCTCTCTGAAGCTGGAAGGGCCTTCCCCTGCCCAGACTAGAGCATACACAGAAAAACACAAGAGCATGAAGGACATGACATTCAGGTAAGTATCACCAGCTCAGATTCAGGAAAAATTAACACACCCTTTGAACTGGAAAGCATGGAAAAGTATGGTAGTTCATGCACAAAAGGTCAAGGCACCACACTGTTCTACAGAGACAGGAGAGGCAGACAGTAGGAAAACAGCAAGGAGTTGCATCAATTCACAGGAATGCAACCATTAGAAGGTTCTTGGAATGGAAACAGAAGGTCCAGCCTCTGAAGGGGAACATGAGAGTACAAAAGGATGACAAAGTATGGCCTGCAGTACCAATCAAGTCCACAAGAGATGGGTGAAGGTTTTGAAAGCATCACAGATTTAGAACAGCCAGTACTCTCTTCTTCACTCGGCATTCAATTTCCATGACGTGCAAAGGAAAATATCCTTAAAAAAGTCAAATTCATGCTGAAGCTGATTGAACCAATTGGCCAACTTCAAAGGCACAAGCATAGCATTAGCTTGCTTTCACTAAGGAGCTAACAAAAACTAAACAAACAAACAAAATTAAACCAACCACATAGAGCCCATCATACACTTTCATTTTTAAGACTCAAAAGGGACCAGAAATGGACTGAACTGTGGAGGAACAATTCATAGGATCACAGAATGGCTTAGATTGGAAGGAACTATAAGGAACATCCAGTTTCAACTTCATTGCCGTGGGCAGCAACACCTTCCACTACACTGGTTGCTCAGGGCCCCATCCAGCCTGGCTTTGAACACTTCCAGGGATGGAGCATCCCCATCTTCTCTGGGCAAACTGTTCCAGCACCTCCCCATTCTCACAGAAGAATTTCTTTCTCATACCTAATCTAAACCTACCTTCTTCCAGCTTAAAGCCATTCCGCTTTGTCCTATCACTACATGCCCTCATAAACAGTCCTTCTCCAGCTCTCTTGCAAGCCCCTTTTAGGTACTGGAAGGTGTTCTAAATATCCCCCTGAAGCCTTCTCTGTTCCAGCCTGAACAGCTCCAACTCTCCAAGGCTGTCTTCAGGGAACAGGTGCTCCAGCCTTCTGATCACATTCCTGGTCCTCCTCTGGACTCAGTCCAACTGGACTCAGTTGGATGTCCTTCTGAAGCTGGGAACCCGGGATCTGGACACAGCACTCCAGGTGGGGTCTCACAGGAGCAGAGTAGAGGGACAAATCACCTCCTTGATCTGCTGGTCAAGCTTCTTATGACAGAGCCCAGGATATGATTGGCTTTCTGGGCTGCAAGTTCATGTTGCCAGCTCATGTTGAGCATCTCAACCAACACTTGAGTCCTCCTCAAGGCTACTCTCAATCCACTCTCAGCCTGTAGGTGTGCCTGGGATTGTCCCGACCCAGGTGCAGGACCTTGCACTTGTCCTTGTTGAGCCTCACTGGGTTTGCACAGGCTCACCTCTCAAGCCTGGCCAGATCTGTCTGAATGGCATCCCTTCTCTCCAGTGTATCCACTACACACAGTCTGATCTCACTGGCAAACTTGCTGAGGGTGCACTCAATCCCTTTGCCTTCATCATTGGTGAACACATTAAATAGAACTGGTCCCAGTACAGACCTCTGAGGGACACCACTCATCACTGGTCTCCACTTGGACATTGACTGCAACTCTTTAACTTCATTAATACTAAAATAAGGACCTGATATTTGGAAATCTGCAAAGGTATTGCTTTAGAAGGAAAAAGATACAAGCAAAATCAAACCTAATAAAGTAAGCCAGTATTACCTCAGATAGGGTTGGAAACAGCAAATAAATACCGTGGCTAAAAATATTTGTACAAAAGCAAGTTGGGATTGTTTTCAAGCTGGTGGACTTAAACATCTTAATATGTTTTCTTAAGGGAAAACACTCCAGCGTTTGCTCTCCAGAAAAAACAGTTCCTTGTACTTAGGTAACAGCCTACTGTGTGCCCTAACCGCAAAGCAGGTATCGCAGGCTGCATTAGGCAAAGTATTGCCAGCAGACTGAGGGAGATGATCTGTCTCCTCTACTGGGCACTGGTGAGGCCATACCTGGAATGTTGGATCCAGCGCTGTGTTTTCCAATAGAAGGGAGACATGGACATAGTGGAGCAAATCCAACAAACGGCCAGAAAGGTAAGGGACTGGAGCATCCTTACATGGAAAGGTTGAGAGAGCTGGGTGTGTTCTGTCCAGAGAAGAGAAGGCTCAGGGGGATCTCATCAATGTATGTAAATACCTGAAGGGAGGCTACAGAGAGGATGGAGCCAGGCTCTTTTCAGTGGTGCCCAGTGACAGCAATATGCCCAGAGGCAAGAGACAACCTAAAACACAGAAGGTGCTCTCCAAACAGCAGGAAACATGACACAAGTTTCCCACAGATGTTGTGTACTCTCCCTCCTTAAGAGATATTCAAAAGCCATCTGGACATAGTCTTGGACAACTGGCTCTAGGTAGCCCTGCTTGAGTAATAGGGTGATCTCTGGAGGTTCTTTCCAACCTTAACTAATATCAAATTCTGTGAAGATTTTTCAGGCTGTTACAATTAATAAAACAGAATATTTCAGTTACACATCAGAAAACAAGGACTTGCTCCTGTATGAGTCAGTCGTGGAACCTTAAGCCCAAAACTTTGCCATTAGAAAATAAGATGCTGACAAAGCAGACAAAGTAACCAGTTGCTGCAGGGGGAGGCTTGCTGCTGAGCCTTTAACAAGAACTGTCTGGCTGAACTGAGGCTACCATCCATTTTCTCCCTCTGCCTCCTCAGAGCTCTTGGCATCTAAAGCATCCTGTGACCAGCATCCATCTGGCAGGAGTCCTATTCTGGAATCCTTCAGGCCCACAGAGATAGGGTACTCTGAACTTCTCTGGCAAAATGAATCAATATTTCCATTTGCAAAAGATTCCCTTTGACAGAGAATCCTTAACTGAGCATGCTGATAGTTCAAGGATTGTCTGCTGAAGTTACCCAATGACAAAGCCTGATTACTCAAATCTAAGAGAACAACAGGTCAGATCAACAATAAATACACAAAGTCCATAATTCAAGTACCACTTATTCTGTTTGGGTTGTGTGGTCTCCTTTTTCCCCATCCCATCTTTTCTCAACTGCATAATAAACCAGAATTTCCATGAGTTACCTGTTAACCACTACCTACTACAATTCTTAAGCACACCTGCACACAGACAGGAACAGAGCAAGAATTCTCACTGCCAAGGAGGGTAAAGGAAAGTGAGCCAATACAGATTGACCAGGTATCTGCTCAGTGACTTGATCAAATGCCATTTCAAACATATGTCATCATCGCTTATGTGACATGTGACATGACAACTGAAGCAGTGCATCCAGAACACACTGGACAGTGTCACAGTGTTCCTGTGTGTTTGCAGATAACAGAGAAAGAGAACAATGAAGAAACAAACTATTTGCTGATTGCTCACATGTTTTCACTCTTACTATGAGAAAATAAGGAAAGAAAACCCAATATGTGATTATGAAACACTGGATAAATATACTATGAATGGCTTCATTTCACAACAGCACACAGCAGGTCATTATCATTCTGATAACATGTACTTCTAACAAGTGCCTCTCAGCGCTGACCTGAAGAATACATTTACAGGAAATATATTGAATAATGGATGTTCTTACATCCGTTAACACCTATAGCAGAATAATAAAAAGATTAAGAATGATTTTATTTCTTTATTGATTCGGGTCATAAACACAAGATGGCGATGCTTATGAAGGCTCTGCTTCTAGATTCCCTAGGCTCCTTTATTTAGACCCTTCTACTATTTATACAGGTTGTGTCACACATGCTAATTGCTCAAACATTAAGTACAGAAAAAATGCCAGGGAAACTAACCAGCCTCTCAAGCCACATACTTTATATTAAACCAACATCAGAATAAACCTTTATTTTAACCTACTTTTCAGAAGCCACACATGAACCAAGTGTTGTTTTCCCATTAGAAAGCCTTAGTTTTTTCAATTTGGAGTTATCCTACCTGGACATGGATGTTGATACTTCAGATATTTATACAAAACACAGCAAGAGCTGTTACTCTGTTCTCCAGCAGCTGGGAATGATGAAGCCATTGGGTCCTGACTGCAGCTCTGAAAGCCATTTGTTAGTAAGGCCCTTGTGTTCTTCTGGAAAGGTCCCTCAGGCACAGTAATGGAACATACCAAATCATGGTCACATAGACCAGATTTTAATTTTGTTACCATGTCAAATGATAATAGTAATAGCAACCATACTGTTTACACAAATTTCTGAAGCAAACCTTTCAATGAACCTACCACAGTCAAACCAAATGAAAAACAACACCCTCAAGACTACAGTTGTTCTGTCTGCAGAAGAATGTGCCTGCAGCATGCACTGGTCAGCTTTGCAGAGCACCATGGTCATGCAGAGAAAGAGATCCAGAGCTGCCTGGACTTTTGTTTCATTAGAACTGGAGACAAGTGGATACTGCTGACCAGTGAGAGCTCCTTCCATCTTATAGGGGAAAAAAAAAAAGGATGGCTCTATAGGTCTGTCTCTTAATTTATTATAACACACTTACCAAGTCTTTGCTGACATCAGTACACCTTATGTAGGGAATGGCAAAATCTTACTATTTCTCACTATACACATACCACCTCATTTACACCTCACGAGATGCACTTAAAGCATTCAAGAGATTGTGAGCTGCTTTGAAGACAAAAAGCTCTCTATAGAAGCAATAATACCTATCACTAAAAATAGTACTCAGTATCAAAGGCAGAAGGCAGTGATCAGGCACATGGATGATGACACTGCATATATTAAACACGGTATCACAAATGGATACCATGGTGGAGGGAAGCAGAAGAGGAACACCTGATGAGCTAAAAAGCCTGAGACTTACCAAAGAGTTTCCAAGATATGGGATTTAAAACAGACACTCCTAAAAAGAGCAGTCACACAACCATGTGACTGTTGTTTGAAATTGTGCACTACTTGTATGCATTGTGCATTCTCATGTGATACAATCTATTAATAAAACAGATTATTCACTTTTTAGGTAATTGTACACCAAATTACCCAGAGCTTCCTTTTGCAAGCCTACTGACTTTATAGTTCCTGTTGTGCCTGTGATTAGTAACGACAGCAAGAACTGCTCAGCACTTGGCTATACTAAGCATTTTTTATTTCATCCAGTTTTGAAGATTAACATCATGCAGCATTGCCCAAGGTCCTTGCATCTTCTTACCAGATGTAAACACACAGCAACCTGTTTAAGCACCATATAGCTAAATTTTCACAGAAAATAGAACAACGAAAGTTCCACTTTAGTCACATTTAATATAGAAATCACAAAGCAATTTACAGCACCTTTTTTCTATTTACCCACTTCTCTTTCAACATAATCCAATGCAACTTTTAAACAGAAAGTTTGAAGCTTTCTAGCTTCCCAGCTAGAAACTATGCCAGTGGATATATAAGGAAATATGATTTCTTGCACATGGCCAATTCATAGGCGATTCATCCATATCGAAGAGAATAAGTAAGTCAGTTGTATATCTTCTCATTGTATAGAAGAATGGATTTATATTTGAACACTAGAAAAACATTTGTCTTCAAAAAAACTGAAAACTGAATTGAAAGTAAACCCAAACTTGTTGTGTCAAATACTCCCTCTGATATTTCTTTATTATTCAGACTGGTTTCCACCTGTTTCTACTGATTAAGAGACACAAGACTTCTGTACTTTCTCTTGGCATAGTCTTTGTTTTATGTATTTTGCCCTCACTCCCCTTTTTATTACTGATACTACCTCTTATAAATAAAGGCTAGAAGGACTACTTGTTGCCTAACGTGGTCTCCTCCTACCAAATTAACTCTCTCAATTATAGCTGGTTTATTTCACTTTAAATTGAAATGAGCCTAATAAATTTAAGTTAAAAATGCCAAATCTGTACAGTTATTGGGTGGGGGAAAGTTAAAGAATAAAAAGTTTTTGTGTAGGTCCAGATCATATGAGAAGGCTTAGCTGCATGAAGTCACCTCAAATAAATTTTAAGCTATAAGAGACATGGAAGCAAGATACCAAAAGGAAATGGCTAGCATGCTTATGACAACTGGAACTATCCAGGATCATGTTACTATTAAGGAAGGCTTGGGTTTCATAGGGCAACCTGCTCTCATTGATCCTGCTTTGAACAGGCGGGGTTAGAGTCAGAAACACTTCCCTCCTCAACTATTCTATGATTCTGTGGTCTCATCTTTAAAGACAGTAAAGACATTTGATCTACAAAACCAATCAGCTTGAAAAGCTATATGAAACTTACTAATATTTTAAATTAAGACACTGGATTTTAAAATGAAGGCATTTGTATTTTTAAACAATTAATTTACATCCACCTTCCCCTAAGAGAAACAGAACACCAACAGAATTTTATTTTGTTGTGCATTGCTATCAAGGGTCATCATCTTTTAGCTTCAACCCAGACACTTTGTACACCACCACTTGCAGTTCTTCAGGCAAAGCTGACTTGCATAATTTGCAGCCAACAGTTCCATTAAGGATAATGAAATCATTGTTTGCTGAGCTTGTCACAATTATTCAAGTGCAATTTGCCTCAAATACAAGGTATTTCACCAAAGAATAAAAAAACATGCAGAAGCATGCTCCTAGAGAAGAAATTTGACTATAATACACAGAATCCTTGCATGTAATCTCTCTATCCCAAATGCTACTGGTTCAATTCAGTCAGTGCCATGCAATCAGAATTTTTAATCAACTCTTATTAGCGGCAGTCTTTGCCAAGAGCTGAAGAAGAACACAGCTTTCACTGAACTCTTCTAGGTACAATTTATTCTGCCACTTCATTTTGTAGGGAGCCTGATTTATTTGACATCAATAGTTTGTTGAGGTAATAAACCATGCAGCAATGATACCATGACTCAGAGCTCATTTGCTACCAGTCAAGTTGCTTGGCAGCATGACAAGCAGAGTAATGTGCCTTGAAGAAGTATCTGTATAGATGGTACAGCTTTCAGAGATTACCAAACAAATACAAAGCCCAGAAAACACCGTTTTACTCTATCAATTTTCTTTTGCTTGACTGATTGTGCTCAGCTTCACTTTGAGCAAAAAGATTAAAAAAAAAAGATTTATGGAAGCATTAGCTACTCTGTCCCAACAGATTTCTAACACACCCAGGCATTTTACACTACTGCTTCCTTCCAAGAAGGGCTGTCCTCTCTATGCTTATAGAAACCAAGTACACAGTGTGAAAAAACTACCTATCAATTTAAAGTTTAGGGAAGTAAGAGAATGCTCTTTCAGGTAAAGATCAATACTCAATCAGGTACAGCTACTTCATTAAACAGAAGTCCAGAAATTTTTTCACCAGAGTTTTTCAAGTGTGATAAAGGAGATTTTATATGTCAATGGCATGGTTTAAAAATCCCTGTTCTCCTGAGCACTCTGTTCTTTTGAGTAACATAAGCAATCAAGTAAAAATAAAATAAAATTGAAAAAATAAATATAAATAAAAAAGGGGGCAGGGGACAGGGATTTAAAAACCAAACTGATTTAAAATCTTCTCTCTGGAAATACCCAGTATATAATCACATTTCTTTTCTAGTTGTATTAAGGCAGAATACTCCCCCTTTTATACCAAATCAAGTGAAACAGCCACAACACTTCAAAAATTGTTGTTTGTATTGTTGTTTACTATCTTTAGCAGCTTTCTATTTAATCATCAACCTCTACAATTTTGCAGGCATTACATCACTCCTGTCCTTCCTTCTTTCTCCCTATATATACATGGGAACACATACCCCAAAGATTAAGTAAAAGTATTTAATCTTTCTTTAAAAGTACAACAAAAAGTGATCAGCACTAAAGGTAAGACAATTCTAGTTCTCTTTTCCCTCCAGTTCTGTAATTACAAAAAATATGCTCAACAAAGGCCTTTCCATTCAAACATTCCAATTTTAAGAAGGATGATATATCAAGTTATTTTTTAACGTATACTTTTATTGTTTTAAGTCATGCATTGGGTTCTATTCAGGCACAGCCAGGAGAGCTACAGGAAGTTATCAAAGTGAATGAACCACTAGTGGGTAGCTACTTAAAGCAAATACTCTCAGAAGAAATTCATATGGATTACTAGGAAATTCCTTCACAGCTGCTTACTTCAACAAGTGCTCACTTTTGAAGCCATTGAAGGCAGACAACCATTTATGTAGCTATTTTTGTACTGATCAAATCTCCAGCATAGAGAATCACTGCATGGTGCTAGTCAGTGCTTCCACTCACTATCTTCAGAATACGAAAGTCTGATCTCTAGGTAAACATCAGAAAAATCATGACATTCAGTGTTATTAAACACATGACTGACAAATTAACTGTCACAATGAACATGTTGAATGAATTAGTTCATTCGGATGATCAAGACTTCTCTGTACTCTGAGATTTCTAAGACAACATCATCAAATCTCCTCCACAATTCCTTTGCCAGATCTCCCACTGTTTGTCAATGCCACAGTAAGGAATGAATGCAAAGGGAAGCAAGGCATTGCTCAGTCCTGGCTCTGGCTAGGAGGGTAAGAGAACTTACTGAGGACTAACACTGACAAATCCCAAGGAAAGTACTCCACAGAGACCAGATCAGTTAAAACCAAAGTTTGGTTTGCTTACTCAAATCCAAATATCTATTTACATTACCAGGTTCAAACAGCTCACATACATGGGCACAGGTACAGTACAAAGAATTGTACGCCTATCAAAACAAAATAGAGCCACAGAACAGCTGAGGTTGGCAGGGACCTCTGGAGGTCATCAGGCCCAACCTCTGAGCTCAAGCAGGGCCATCCAGTGCCAGCTGGCCAGGACTATGCCCAGGCAGCTTTTGAATATCTCTAAGCAGGGAGACTACAACCTCTCTCACAGTAAACAAGTGTTTCCTGATGTTCAGACAGCATTGTGCTGCAGTTTGTGCCTGTTGCCTCTCGTCCTGTCACTGGGCACCACTGAGAGCCTGGCTTCCTCCCTCCAGGTATTCAAATATGCTGCTGAGATCGCCCCCTTTTCTCCAGGCTGAGCAGTCCCAGCTCTCTGTCTTTCCTCACAGGAGACATGCTCTAGTCTCATCATCCTTGTGGCCCTTTGTTGCACACACATCAGCTCATTATGTATTTACTGCTATTCATTATCTTCGGTTTCTGGGTTCTTCATTAATTTACTTTTCACAACTTAAACATGCCATAAAACAGTTAAGGAGGTTATTTCTGGCACTAGAAAAAAAAAATTCACTTAAGTCTTAGCAGTTCAACTCTAGACTTCCGGAATAAGAAAAGTATCATCCTGCAACTTTAAGCATAACACAGAAGGTATCAGACATGAATAGCAAGTATATCACTTGATTTTACATTAGCATATTTAAGAAATTTAAATAAACATTGTAACAGTAATCATTTTACAAAAACAAATCCATTTTCTACACTAACACAGCTAGGACTTCCATATTTTGTCAGTGAAGTCACTGAGAAAACTACAGACTTCAGTGAAACACCCCTGAGCCCTAAAATTGACCTTCCTCGGCCCACAGGCCAAGGGACATGATTTACCAACCATAAAATGAACAATAAAGTCAGAAGAGAAAGAGCTACCTAGAAACCTTAAAACTTTGTCATCAGATCACCTGCACAAGCACTGCTCCCATAGCTCTTAGCTAACAGTAGCCAAAGCTTTAAGGAACAAGAACTTCGTGGCATTTGTGGTTTTGTCTTTTAAGACAAGTAGCAATTTCATAATCACAGAAGAAACAGAAGAATTTCTAAGAAAAAGATAAATATTAGTACTACAACAGTTACCAAGTGCAAATTCATTGGAATTGAGAACTTTTTTAAAATACATTTTTCAGTTTCACAATTAAGTGAGCCATGAGAGCACCAAACAAATATTAAGATAGCGTAGTCCCAAATTAAAAGAGCTTTTGAACCATTCAGGCAAACTAGTGGGATCACTCCACCTTTCATTCAAAGTACCATGATTTAAATAAGACTTAAGCATAAAAAAAAAGGGTCAATTTTAGTTAAATCCAAGTCTCATACAACTCATTTTTGAGCAAAAAAAATGTCATTTTTTGCTAATCAACTTAATTCTAAAAGTTGTTAAAATTTAAAATATAAGGTTTCCTTCCTTTTTAATATGTTCTTCACACTCCACACCCCAGGATTTACCCTTTTATTTTTCCCCTCCCTATACTGTTGTTCAATTAAGGCTTTTATCTTCAACATGCCATGTATGTCAAGACCAACCTAGAAGCAAGAGCTGCACAAGTTCCCTCAGGAAAACCACCAAGGTAGGAACTTTATAGCAGAGACATTTTTAGAATCCAGTGGAAATACATTAAGAAACAAAGGTTTAGAGGAGTAACAGTATCAAACATGACAGTGCTTCAGAGAATGTGGAAGTTTATCAAAAATCTCCTTGCTTTGGAGGGTAAGGAAAGCCAGAGCACAGCAACTGAACTGATAGCAGTCTAAGAAGTTTGGTTGTCTCCCATTTGTTTAAGCAATTTTTAGAGAGGCTGGAGAGGCTGAGGAGCTATATTAGAGGGTAGGGAAAGCAGGAAGAAGGAGAGGAATAGTGATTTTCCCATCCATACCCTCATGAAATCTGCAGGACAGCAAGCAGGGCAGGGAGAGGAGGGAAACTTAGTTCAGTGAATGAATTTAGATAATAGACAATATTTGTACAATACACAAGTGCTTTTCCAATACAAAAGTCACTTGAATTCATATTTGCACCACATATAGGTATTTGATGTTCTATAGACTCCAGGATTAAGTTGGTCATGAACGAGGCAGGTAACCTCTAACTAGGACTGCCAGCCAGTGGGCCCCTCGACAATATACAAAGTAATTCCCAAACCTTGGGTTATGCAGGTATATCCATGTACTACAATTAGCTGCGTATATACCCACACACCTCCCACTAAAACATTGACAGGGTCCTTCTCCTGAGGCCAGATGGCAGCAGGTGCACTCTACTATACAGCACTTAACCTTCCATCTCCCCTGGGCTCCATGAGACACATTCATAGCCTGAAGACAAACACTTAGGTGGGGACAGGAGTTATTCACATTAGCTTCTGTTCAGACTGCCAAACAGAAAGCTGTAAGGGGCACTTTCATAACAGAAAATGAAGAGTACATGGTGCATTCCTTTAGTAAAAAGTACAGGTATCTTTCTGGAATACTCTGGCAATGGAAGGAGCAAACCTTGTAGTTTTGCCTGTATCACCTATTAGAAATGGCTCCTGGAGCTTCACGTACAGCATGCAAACACTGTCCACAACTTGAAGTAGCAAATGACTTGGTTACATTTTTTTCCTCCACTGAAAGAAGAGTCTTTTAGTTTTATACAATGGCACATTAATTCATACGGTGATAGAGCAACGTAAGCCAGGTAGTCAAATCTAGGTCTTCCCCTCCAGCTGCACAGGAACAGTTGTGTATAACACAGCAAACGTTTCAGGAGATCAGGCCATGCAGTTAAACCAACTGGTATGAATTAGAAGGATCGGGAATTAGAGTTCCCTTGCTCCAATGCAGCAGTGTTAAATACACACTACCCGCCTTGCACTATTAGGAATATAAACCACTGCATTTCCTTTTATAAGAAACCTATGTAACTTGTTATGATAAAGACCAAAGTGTTGCTGACTGATACCTCCCTCTTCTGCATTCAACCATACTAAAGACGTCTTTTAAAATATTAAGTTGCCCAAGTTATAGCTCACATTGCTGAACGTCTGCAGAGAAACTGACCCAAACAAGTTGCTTTATAAACACCCGTAATCAAATAAACCATTTGTACAGAAACCAGCCGTCCAACCAAGTGAGTTTCTCTCACATCTGCAGTAGTTCGAATACATCAGGCTTAGAAGAAAATCCTGAAGAGCCTAATATGGGATATTTTAGAAGACAATAAAATTATATTCAGAATCACAGTATAAAGGAGCAGAATGCTCTAACAGGTAGGATCACGAACTAAGGCCACCCTGGCTTTGTGCTTTCTGTGTAAAGCAATTTTCCTCTTTATTTCTTTTGCCAGAATCTTTCCTAACAGCCTCACATACTTCAGGAATCTATTCAAGCAAGGATTTGCTTTTTTACTAAACATTTATGCAGGAATTAACACAGTGGGAACCTAATTTAGTTCTGATCTCTAGGCTAGTGGAATAGTAAAACACATGCATACAGTAATAAAATAAATGTCTTTGCTGCTTTTAAGAATGATTTAAAGAGAGAAACAAACACTATTCTATATGCATTCAGATTCTGCTAATCTAATCATGTGTTCAAGCAAACTTAAAATGCCCTATGTATTTTACAAATATATTCTTTCCTTAAGACAGCATTCACACTGCGTTAGAGAAACAAAGAAAAAAAGAAGAAAAGACAAAAAATTAGTACCAAAATTTCTCACATACATTCTCTTCTCTTCCTTCTACTAGCATTGGCTGCTACCGAACTACATTTGTATAGTTAACTCGTTTGTGAGACACCTAAAAACATCTAGGTTTAAGTGATGCCGAAAAAAATTGGAATGCATAGAATACAAGGGAAGTCTCAGTGGGATATTAACATCTGTAACAAGCTTTAGATATTCCAGAAAGCTGGCAATAATTCCCAAATAAGCTATCTTCTCCCCTGGAAATAAAGTAGAATTCAAATACTGTAGTGTTATGATACAACTAGAAGTATGGCACATGTGCACCATTACTAAAAACCTCTTAAGCAGTAGCATTCTTGTAAAAGCAAAAAAGATTATTTTAGAATGGAAACTTACTTGTGCATATTTTCCACTCCTATTATGATCATGATATAGTAGGAAATTCCACTTTGTACAACAAAATGTAAGGCATACCTAGGGGAAAAAAAACAAACACCCTTACAGCATTTTCTTTAATGGCAATAAACTGCTTGCACTTATTTAACATGAAATTAAACAAGTTTGAAGTTTAATCTCCCTTTAGCATAGCACTTACAGCAGTAATGAACAAAAACTACAGACTTAGCTAGAATGTTTCAGCTCATAAACAAGTATATAGTTAACGTTGATAATCCTTAAAATACAGAGAATATATGTCATAATACTTCCACTTGGCATTATTTCCTGTGTAAATAACATGAAAGTTTTCTGTTTTAATTTCCATATGCATCTTTTTACCCATTTACAACAGTAGGTCCGGACAAGGCAAACAATATAATAGCAGCCACAATATCAGCATATGGTAAGATTTCCCAGTCAACAGAAATAGTGAACATGTCCAGCCAGTCTCTTTGTCCTGGGCTGTCAATAAATAATAAAGGCATACTGGTGATGACAGTTTCAAACACACAAACAAAAAACCCCTACACAGTAACAACCCACACATTTTTTCATGAAGGTGCTCTAATCTCTTCTAATTTCTTCTCCCCAGCTATCACAACCCCGCTGCTTTGGGGGTTTGTTTTGTTTTTTTTTTCCCCAAGGAGTTATATTTCAGTAAGCTGTAGAGCACTGGTAGCAAAGCAGTGCCAGTGGCTGGGAACTGATTCTTGGTAAGCTGAGTCTTCACTCTTGTCCTGTAACTGCCTCAGTAGCATGCTCACATGTGCTCAGGTGATGCATTGATCTAGTATGGAATTTTTTTCCCCATAAAAAGCAGTCATTATTTTGTTACAGTGATACTGTTTTCTTTTACCTTATCACTAGCAATTTCCTAATTTAACTCCTTCTCTACTCACAAGGAAATGACTTCCAAGACTTTCAACAAGAAACCCAGTTCTATCCAACTGAAATCCTACAGAGTGTACACATGATGAACTGAGGCAAAACCAGTCACTTGGACACAAACTGATCTCGAAAATCTCTGCTTTTTATGGAAGGTCCAATCTGCACATGCTCCAATGCTTCACTATTAGCTAGTCTCATCTGAGATAGGACTGCCTAAAATTCAACTGCACATTTAGTGTAGCAATTGCCAATTCAAAAAGTATTTACTTTCTTTTCTTATCAGCCACATATTAGCAATACTGTGTAACAAAGACAGGCATTAGTAAAATGACAAAAATGTAAGTCTAAGAAGTCTGCTTCTCACACAGAGAAAGGAGAATAAGATATCAAAACCTGAAAGTGTGGATTGATATGGAGTATCATATCAGGATTACAGTCGCTGAAAACATCTCTCAGAGTTGTTAACAATAGCAATATGATTGATCTTTGATTCAAACATTAAAGGGGCTATATTGAAATAGCATATGTAGTAGTAAATTTTAACCACATACAAAGGGTATTCTGGGTCTTTTATGCTATTTGCTATTATGCCAAGGGAATTATTCCTTCTCTTCCTCTCCTACATCCCCATCACAAGTACTACAAAGGCGACTGAAAACTAACACATTTGAAATTGAAGATGACAATACAGCTACTAATAAATATCCTTAAAAGGGTGCAGATTCCAAACTATTTCCCACATTTAGGTTTGCATGATCGTATCTGCAAATCTACATTTATTGTTTTCTTGTATAGTGTTTCTAGTAACAGTTTCCTTCTTGTTATACGTGTGTTATAACACACACTATGGCACAATCAAAGCGTCACTGAAGGCGTACCACAGGCTTGTAACCTGGATGTAAACTTGATTCCTTGGGGAGGAGAACTAAACTAAACAAAACCCTCAAAAAACCCGCTCATACGATACATACTTAAATAATAGGAAAAAGCATTGGCACAGCACAACAGAGATACCAGTGTTTTAAAGAATGTATACTTTTAACACCTCAAATTATGTTCTTGCTTTTCATGGTTTTTAAAAAAAACTTTTAGCTTCATGATTGCAAAATAGAAAATCATTGCTAAAATAATAGCTCTAAGTATGGTCCAAACCAAACTAGAATAATCTGTATTTCTACTATGGCATAAAATATATCTTATTTCTTTTCAAAACTGGCATATTGCCAATGAGAGGTTTCCACAAATATTTATTTACGTCTGTTGGGGGGTGGAGGTTGTTTCTTTCCAAAATCTTCCATACCCAAATTTCACATATGAATACATTGATAACACTTTAATTGCAAGTTACAATTAATGATCTCTGCTTCTAAAGCAATGGTTACATGATGTGCTTCTAAAGCTTATACATCTCTCAAAGAAACCAGACACAATAGCACCTATCTCCCATATCATCCTTCTCATTTGGTGCTAAGACTGGACATCTTTGACATCAGATCACTCTCTCAAAGCCGAATACTGTGGCCAAATGTTTAAGAAATGGATGGGAGTTGTAAAATTTTATATAAAATTAAATTGCACACGTAAGTCTAAAGAATAAAGGCTACTGATTTTTTTTCCCTGAAATTTAAAAGTAATACATATCAACTAATGTTAAGAGGCCTCTGGAACATGCCAATATAGAGGCCAACACTCTGTATGTGCAGACAGATGTGTGCACACACTGTGCATCTTCCCACCTGCACAACAGCTTGATTAATTCCCCATAGTTCATTAACACTCTATAATAGCCAACATAAATAAGTCTTCTATACACTTAAAGCCAAGTAAGCACTTTGTTTACAATGCAATAAAAGGAAACTGGCACTTAATTAATCTTAAACTATCTTGGGAAAGTGCAAGCCACTTAGTAAGCTATTTTTGAAGGAAAAAAAAATTCACAAAACTAAATTCATACCCTCTTCTAGCTCTACTAACATTCTGTTTTGTAACACTGAAAAGATCAAGATACGCGAACAGCAGACACACAAAATCTGTGTTTGAAAAAGAACCACATCTTCCCTCCAAAACATTAGAGCAAAAAAAGAAGCACAAAACACTCAGAAATTGAAGCTGGGTCCTTTCCAGGTGTTTTATACTACTAGGAGTATCATCAATACTGCAGTTCTGGCCACTCCTACAAAAAGATTATATTCAATATTCAGAAAAAGACACAGCAAGTTCTCACGTGGTGAGTATTTATGGGAAATTATCTTAGTCATCACACCTGTGCTATGCCTCAAGAGAATACTTCTCCAGCAATTTTCCAGGAAAAAGCGGCACAAGTTAAACAAACTGCACCTGCTTCATTCATCCTCCCAAAACCACAGGCAGACAGTATGGTAGTTACCAGTTTGCAAATGGAAGATCTTTCAAAATTTGTGCACCTCATCAGAAAATTTAAGCTAACTTCTGGACATTTGCAGCAGCTAAAAGAAATACAGAATTAGGTAATAAGGTTATTTGAAACACAGAAACAAAATTCTACAAGTCCCTGGAAAATGAATTTAAGTGCAACTTACCATCCAAAACAAAAAAGTGCAAGATAAAGGCCCAAGAGGGTTGCAACAACATGTCTTATAAATGGGCTAGTTTTGCTTGAATGAAGGTATGTTCGAAACCAAATAGCCGCAAGCAAGGCAAACAGTTGGCACACTACAAAGTTGACCTGCATAAAAAAGAAAAGAAACAGGTTCTCACACAAATGCATATTAAAAATTAACAGAAATATCCACAATTTTTAGCAATCTGCAGAACATTTTCCTCTGCCATGGTTCTTACCCTAGCATGTCAGCCTAAAGGAGCTTCTCCCATGAGCCCCTCACCTGCTAAGGCAAAAAAACATGTTCCCTGAGCAGCTCAGAGGAAAAGATGTTGGGGGTTTTAAGGCAATTAAGGTTTATGTAAGACATAAATCAAGATAAAAAATTCCATGTTTTCCTGTAAATTTTCTAAATACCAAACCACTCTATCAACCATGAAGTCACTTCTACTCTTCCAGTAATGTGAAGATTTGGGCTGGGTTTTTGTTTTTTTTCAAAGTGAGCATGACTTGGAATTACATATCAGCTCCAGAAATCACTGACAGATCACTACAGTGGCCTGTGCAGAAGCAGGGCTCAATGAAGTGCACTTCAGTGGTATGTAATCAGATAAACAGCTTGGTTGCACACTGGATTTTCTTCTTGTAGATTTAAGTAGGATAGTTTCAGAAATTCCTCCTCCCTTCAGGCCATTTATTCTAGAAGATAGAAAATTTCTTGTATATTAAATATTTAAAGGTATTAGGGCACTGAAAGCAGAAGTGGAATTGAAAAAAACTAAACCACTGAGTAAGAAGAATCATTCTGAGTGTGGTCTGAAAAAAAATTAACAGTAAGGGTACAATAAAGAAATAAGTTCCTCAAATACAGCAACCATTACCAAAAGTAGCTTAAGCTACAAAAACTGGATAAATCCCTTTATTTATAAAATAACATTTCACACTGCCAGATTTTTCTTCTTCCATAGAAAACTGCCTAACAACTTTCCCAAGCATCCCAAGTCATCACAACCAACAGCTGAGGGACCAGTGCTTCAGGTCATAAGCACTTCAATACATGAAACTTGCACATGCTGCATGCCTGACTGGTCCTCCACACAACAGTGGTTTAGACTCTTTGATATGGCTTAACTGAAATACACATTTAAACCTAACATCACAGGATACAATGACAATTCTATTTTTATGGTCATGACAGCAGGTCTAATATTGGTGTCTGCAGCAACACAGTGCACACTTATAGTTCTGTAATTCAGCCAGTCCATTCCTTTATCGTTTTTCAACCAAGTTTCAGGCTGTAACAGGTAAAGGTGAGAGTATACCAACAGGGTTATATTTAAAGTAGAAATTAAGTAACACGAACAACTACAGAACTCTCATCTTTGTAAGAAATGCAGATTCCCCATTTGCAAATCCAAGGATAATTTTCCTTTTTCTGAGCCAATCCAAAACCTTCCGTAATAACAAGCTACAAAAGCATTAAGCGCTAGCAGGGAGAGAGACTTCAAAAGCAGGGCTGCTCTTCTTAATAGAAGCAGTTGCCTAAACTAAACAGTCACGTACAGTTTGCCATCCATTCTCGTACTCCTACATTTCTATTATGCTTTTAACAGTATTTGAAAAATCCTAAATAAATGAGGAGATATTCTTTCAGGGCATAACTTGACCTGTTTTCTCTCCTTTATAAGCAATGATGCAAATGAAACAGAGTGATGTTTATAACTCAAGATGATTCTATGGACTTAGTGAAAAGTTTCATACAAAACAGTCAAGTTAAATGAACCTCTGAAAGGGAAACAAACTGATAATGTTTTTAAAAAGAGGGCAAGAAATAAAAATTTAAAAAATTAATTATTAATTCAGTATCAACTTTTCTATGAATATTTATTACAGGAATTATTCTATGTATACCACAAAGCACATTTCTGAGTCAGAGAACCCGCAACCTAGACATACCAAAAGGGAAAAGGAGACGAGAAGAAAATTGCATATTCACAGATATGCAGTGAAGCTGAGGTGAAGAGACAGAGGGAAGAAATGGGCCTGAGTACCTGCCCTTAAGTGCACAACTTTGCATTGCTGGTTTTGCTCAATTTCCAGACATGAGCGCTTTGGCTGCATTACAGGTAATTTTCCAACTGGTATCACATGATGCCCTTTTGCAGATTACCACTAAAAGCAAGCTGGCAAGACCCAAGGGAGCAGAGAAGTCATCACCTGGCTCCTACTGTTACCACGACAAAGGGTAGAAGTGCTTGGACCTGTAGACCAGCCCCACAAGCAAACTTCCAGGGATGTCAATTCCTTAAAGATAATATTTCCTTGGGGGAAAAAAAAAAACATCTGATGTAAATCTATGGAATGATAAGTTTCACCCTGAGCAGTTATAATTTAGCCTATGTATAAGAGAACAAACATAATTTTTTACCTCTTCGGGTTCAGGACATCAACAGCTCAGCCTATGAAAGTAACCCCTCAAAGTCTCAGAGCGAGCAATGTGTAAAGGGAAGTTAAGTGCACGTAAGAATAAAAAACATGCAATTACAATGTAAGTTATTATCACCACTAGTTATTCAGCAATGAATAATGTAAGTACATGTTAGACATACTAAGCTATTGCAAAACCTGCTGTGTGTAGCCAAGCAATTTCAAAATTAAATCCACTATTTTTGTTCAAAACCAGTTGTACAGCCAGGGCAATTAACAGGCACTGATCATGCCAAATGTAACAGTAGAACATGAACACAAATTCCCAGTTTCAGCATTTGGAGCAGCTACATAAAATGCAAATACATTATATCATTAACTGCATTAAGCCATCTACATAAGAAATTTTCCATTTGCATGACCTCTGCAAAAGTCAATAGAAAGTTTATAATAAACTTTTAATTTTTTTAAATACTAAAGTAAATGTCTTTAAATGTAATTTTTGCCATGCTTTCGTAAAAACAAAGTTATTGCTTAGGAAAAAAGTGTTTAAGGGATCAATTCTTAACATAAACAAAAAAGTTACTGACTGCCTCGAGGATTTTCACCATCAAGAGGAAGTTTTAGCATAACATTTGATTTGAACAGCTAGAAATCTCCAACTTTAAAACACAGACAGCATCTTTAATAAACCAATGAAGAAATTTAAGTCCACATTAAAAATATAGAAGAAAAGTTTATTTCTTCTGCAAAACTAATTTTAATATATGCAAATTTTACCCACTAATTCAGATTTTAGACTAAGCTTCCTTTTCCTAGCAGCTACATTTTAATATCAAAAGCTAATTGCTGCAGTCAAGCCCTCCAGAATCCAGCTACTTCACAGCACAAAGGCATTTGCCTTATTCAGAAAATTAGCCAGAGAGGGAATTTCACTGATACAGCTAATTCCTAACTGGATGGCACAAGTTAATCCAACAGGCCCACACAGCCTACAATCCACTGAAGAGCAGCAACATGATGTCAAAATTTTGCTTACTGGCTGTAGCAAGGTACCAAGAGGCACCTGAAGAACAATACGTACTCTCAAGTACCTCATGAGAAACAGTGGTTTAGAGGGTGAAGTACCGAGGATGACTCAGGAGTGTTGCATTTTACTCTTTCTTCTGTCAATGACCCACACAAACGCTTTAGAAGTTATCTTGTCTTAGTGCTTCTCTATTTTCTCATTTCTAACAAGTTTTCTTTTATCAGAAGAAAAATAAGTATTCAAATTTCAAACTGCAATGAATGCCTGTGGCCTCAGTAACACACTCTGTATGAATTAAAACTGATATGGAGGTTTTGTTTGGTTGTTTTGTTTGTGTTTTTCTGGGGATTTTTGTCTTTTGGTTTGTGGGGATTTTTTTAAAGTTGTTCTTGAAAAAAAAATAAGAAGGCAGTTTAGTTCTTATTGCTGACGAATTAGGCTTTGAAAAAAGATTACCCAAATATAAGCAGAAGCACTGATGCCTGATCATGTGCAGAGCCTAAAATAACAGTTTTAAGACGCACGATGCTTCGTATGCAACAGTCAAGAACCTGTGGAGATGATAATTTTGCAGATAGAGATCTGGAAGTTCCCCCCAACTGACTTCCCCTCACTTTGCTACACCGCAGTACATTTCCTCCATGGAATTCAGCTTTTCTGAGCTGCAAGATGTCAGCATTACTCGTCTCCCTGTCTAGAGTAACTTTTGGCCCTGCATTCCACCACAGAAACAAAGTTATCACAAATGTTTCCTGCTTTATCTGACAAGGCTAGTGAGCAAGGTGCACTGAGCAGCATTCCTCTTCCACCTTTAGCTCGACTTTTCAAGAGCCATAGTTATTGGGAAAAAAGGCATTTTAGGAAAAAAAAATAGAATATGAACTACAAAAACACTGTGAAAAGAGCTCTTGCAAGAGTTCGGAGATCAAGACAGAATACTGCACATACACTTTAAGAAGCACCGATTATAAAGTTGAGGCTTTGGGTTTTCTTTCTGAAATCTACAGGCTAGTTTAGCAGTAACATTTTAAACACAAACCTCTCCAAGCATCCCACTTGTTGACATATACTTGTAAAAAAAAAAAAGTCGCCAAACCTCATCATAATTAATGAAGGATCAGTTTGGCCTTGTTCCTCAAACGTCATTATTTTCTTGATCTTGCTCCAAGTTAAGTCCAAATCCTTTACCTTTTCCACCAAAACAATCAATTGAGGAATGCAAAACATCTACAAGTGTTCACAGAAAGCTGGTTACAATACGGGAGAGCTGATGTTTCTCCACAGCAACAAGATAGCACTATTGATGGATATTCTTCTGTCCAATTTCTAACTCTCACCCAGTATAAAAGGAACAACTTGTACAATTATCCAATAATTGCCTAATGCCAAACCACTAAGAGTGAGAATAACTATTATTTGAAGCCAGTGTCAATTTTCAAACCACTTCCTGTAAATTGCTGCACTGATATTAAACAGAGGGGAAAAAAAACCCCAAAACCAAAGGAGATAACATTTTCCACAGTAAAGCTGAAAAAAAGCAATTCCATGACAAAGATAAAAATCAAACTGTTTGCTAGTTTTCTTTAACTTACTGGGAAATGTCAGGAACAGGAGTTCAGAGACACTGGCACAGGTACTTAAGAGTAATTCATAGACCGTTTCTTCTTTTACTGATACAAAGAAACTGAAAGATCATAAATCGTGTGGAAATGCTTTCCAATGCTTTTTTTATTCAATTAATAATGAGAGTCTTACATGATGAAAATGTAACTAATTAACACTCCTGCCCTGAAGTCTCAACTTTACTTCATGAGTGAAACATGAAGAAATGGAGGATAAGCAGCAGTGGTTACTTTGGAGTTGTACCAGTATGGGAGATGTTTGTGTTAAGGCTGTATATTCTTTGTAGTAAAGACGGCATTTCTATGTGTTTATACAGTATCCAATGCAAAGGGACACTGTTTTTCAGACTAAACTTCCAAGCACAGCCTTCTAATAGCAGCCACTTCCTTGAAGTGCATACTCTAACATTTGTGTTAGTCAACACCAACATCACTGGAAAATGCTTTTTAATATTGCACAAATATACTTCATCTTCACATTATTTATTGGCAGTGGAAAGCACTTACTCATCAGATACTAAATGTTTTCTTCACAAGTTGGTTTCAGTCCAAAACTTCAAATCCAGCCATGACATAGGTTAATAACAGGATTTCTATTTCCAGTATTAACTCCCCATTTCTAGTTTGCAATTCTTAAGCATGCTGCAGAGAGTGAAGCACACCATGAAGAACATGATGTAGGCAATAGTAATCTGGTTTGTGCAATAAATGAGCATCAAATCCAATAAGCTTGTTTAAAGAGGGCTTACTAAATCATTACTCAATTACTCTAGGAGAAATTGTATGACTAGAGATGTCAAATGAAACATCAATGTACACATTTATAGTGAAAACAACCAAAACTAATTCATTAAGGATAGGAAGATGTTCTCTCTGATGGGCTCTTATGGTTTTGGCATTACAGATACTTAGTTATCACGCGTAAAAGCTATTTATTCACAGGAATAGCTAAAATTTAGGAAGCAAGTTTGGTTCAAATGTGAAATAGAACTAAGAATGCTTGGGTTTTTTGCTTGTGTGTTTTGTTTTCTCCTGTCTTCAAAATACTTGCTTCTTTTGAAAAAAAAATGGTTTGGCCAGTTAAGGATTGCAGATCTCAGACTACCAGAGAAAAAGGGTTTACAACCTCAAAACACCACAGCCTGGCATTATGTTGGCAAAACACAGTTCCAAACAAAGACCAACTCAGCTACTGTGTTATTACGAGGGCTTTTTAAATCACATACTCATGGTGCACATGCACACAGTGAGATGAACTCCAGGTCTCTACTCTGTCACTTGTATCAGCAGTATACAGGATATTCAAACATGTATTTGAATGACATGTTCTTATTTTAAAGCTCATAGAACCACCACAATATTTGAAATTTTGTAAAAACTTTACAAGCTACTCACTTTCCCAGTCATTTAAAAATAAAGCAAAACAACTAACATCTATGGAGATACCTTTACTGAATGCAACCAGAAACCGACACTTTCTCCATTAAGAACTACCTCAGTACAATTATATTCTGTTGATATGTGAGAAACTGAAATCCATCTTAAAACAAGCAACAGACATGGAAAGTAACAGCCCCCTGTCCGTATAGCCTGCAGCAATCCAGTCATGGCAGCAGTCATTTTAATTAGCAAGTAAAACAAATATTCCCCATCTTTAAAATGGTCAGCTTCTCAGTGCTCTCCATGTGGGAGGTTGTGGGGGGAAGAAGAGGACTCCACTATGCTCTCACTTGAATGCACTTCTGTTCAACTCAGACTCTACTCCTCCATGTCTATTATCCTCCGGCTCTTCCCAATTCAGGAATCATCTGCATGAAATCAGCCAAGCATCATCTCCAAGCACCACAACAGCAGCCCTGTAAACATTTGCAGTATTCAGCAATCCGTACAAGTAATGAGTGCTACTTTGAGCTGTTACAACTTTTCAAATTAATTCAATTTTTAATAATATTTTAGTAGCATTTAGAATTATGCTTCTACATAAAAATATTTTATCTAATTTCTTACATTCAATTCCATTACAGATAATCATTTTTTAACATATTCTGAGGGTAGACCATCTACAAGTCTCCTAGCCATCACTGGGTTTTTAAAACTCCTGCAGATTCATGGTGACCTCAAATTCTTTCTGGCCTTTCCACCATGAAGAATAAAACCCCATTCATTATAGTCTGGACCTTCAGTCCACTTTTTCAATTACATGCTTAGTCTACCAAATTTTTGGGTTTATATACATCTATGTGTGTAAGATTTACAAGAAGCAGTAGAATCAAGAGCATTACTCAGCCAAAAGGCGGGTCAGAATGATTAAGAATGATCTATACAGGTGGCATTACAGTATAGAATATATCACTGTAGTGAGCCAGTGTGCTCACAAGCCATGTTTCAGAATAAGAGCACCACCTTCTTCAGCTTAGGTCACTTTAACTGAAAATAAAAGGAAACACCAAAATCCCAACTACAGGAAGTCACACCATTACAACCAAACCAAAATAGCTTCTTCACCTTTGGATATACTATTCTAGAAGAGAAAGCAAAGCTGTGGAAGTTTTCCTTTGCTAAAGATGTCTTAGCTGCCAAAAACACAACTTAAAACAAGCAGGCATAACTAGCATTTATCTAAATTTGCAGACAAATTCAAATTCTCAAACAGATCTGCTCACTTGAATGAGTGCTAATAGGCTAGTAATGTTGATTCAACTAATGTTGAATTTGAAATACTTCCCAAAGGAAAGAAGGAAAATTAAATACCCACACGGAAGAGCTGTATCAATATTCTTTGTAAACTTAATACTGTAAAGATGCATGCATCAAGCAAACAGATTTTCATCCAGACACATGTAGTTTTTCTCACCTTTCAGGTGAAAAATAAAACTCCACAGTCTAGTCTCCATTGTTCAAAAGCTTGGAAAACAAGAAAAAAAAACAAACCTGGGCAACTGTTACGCAGGAAAAGTGCAGGTTAGTCAAAATAATAGATGTGAAGAAAATATGCCGTAATCAAGGCTGCAAAGGATGTGTCACAGTGCTTCATTAGGTCAACACAGGAACAGGTAAACAGGAGTTAAAAGTCAACAAATGTCAGGGCTACTAAATGATAAAGATGACTCATCTTTTTCAGCTTTATCAGTTTTCAAAACTCTTGCTTTAAGTCAGCACAGTACCCAAGAAAAAGCCCACAGTGAGAAAAGACCTACATAGCTGTGGTACAATAGACTAACAGCAGCAACCCTTCAGAAGAAACAGAAAGCAACACAGTGGTAACCATGTACTCAGTAAGTTACTCGTCATCTTCCTTTATGCCTTACTGTTTTTAATTTATTAGCCTGTTCTTTGAGCTCTTCAGTATTTCTTATTAACATCCCAGAACTGCAGTATCTTCACAGCAACTTCTGAATTCCATTTTGAATTCAGAAATGGCTTGTACTGTCATGATCCCAGGTGAGTAAATGTTCACACACCACCTCAATGAATTGCCTAAGGATGGGAAAAACAATTTGCCAAAAAAAAAAAAAAAAAAAAAAAAAAAAAAAAAAAAAAAAAGCAGGTGACTAAAAGTTGTTCAGGTAAAGAGGGTTTAGTTTACATGTTTACCATAGAAACCTTAGGCTGTAATTACATGGAAGGTTTTCTGCAGCTTTGCAGTACACACCTGGTATGGAAGCGTGAGAGCACATCAGAATCAAAATTCACTGCTGCCTCCCTAAAAATCAAAGTAGCTCTTTAGTTTACATCCTCACAACTATATTCATGAGTCTGAATTAGAGACATTTCTTTCTTGCACTTAATCTTTCTATCACTTAATAAATGGCTCATCTTTTCTAACACTATAACCAGTGTCTGCTTTCTTTCTTTTTCCAACATTACTCATTACAGCTTCCACTTCTTCCTTCACCATGGTCACTTTATCTTTCCAATTTTGACTCTTATCCCAACAGTTTCATCCTTCTCTACAATATTTCATTGCAGAGTTATCTCGACAAACAATAGGTAGAGAGTTAAGTCAATACCTAGCCACTAATATTAAGACCTGGGAAAGGTGTCACTGCAGGGAGACTACGACCCTTCTGATGACATATTCTCTCCCTTCCGATAGTTCAAAGGGAACTTAAGAAACCAGTAAAGACTTGGCTAGCAAATCCAAACAATTCAAAACATCCAGTCACTGAGAACAGTACATACAGAATGAAGAACAGGACTTTATTTCTAGCTTTTTTCCACCCACTATAGCCTCCATCTATCCTCACGGGAAATCATGCTTTGCTATCCACCCATTGCTCTCCTGACTGCTACTAGGAGCAGATAAGGAAAGTACAGGGCAAAGTAGGGGCATGACTTGCTTACCCTACCACTCCCTTGCCTTCAGTGTTGGGATTCTACGCACCCATGAATGCTACTTTTACTCACATCTATTATTTTCAAGTTTCCTGGGTCACATCCAAAAAAATCAGTAACAGCTGCTCTGTATTCCACAACTGTACACAAGGGTCTAAGAATCAATGATGGAAGAGAATAAAACTTGGGACACTTCACTTTATTCTTTTTTGTAATTTGATATTGCTTCAGACAAATGTTAGGCCATCAAAATTCTGGACAGCTATACAGGATAAACATTTTGATATCCACTCCATGTTTAGACAAAAGGTTTTTATCAAGCTAAAACATTTCAGCCCTGAGGAAGCTGCATTATGTTACCTTGGCAGAAAACAAGGGAGGTTAAGGCATCACTAATGCCCAAAATTTTGTGAAGCATCAGAGATCTAATTAGGAAACATATCCAGATGTACCCTGTAGGCAAATCAGGCACACACTGCTCCTCAGCAACGTGATTCCCTACACCAGCTCCAAACCTGGCCTTATCCCCAAACTACAGCTGTGTTCACCTCCAAAGCATCTAAATAAAGGAGAAAAAAATTGAAGATACATCTTGCCCATCATATGCATGTAAGAAATAAATATTTTATAGATATATATAGGGAAAAAAATTCCTGCCCACTTTCCTTGAGGGCATCAAGGTGAAACACAGGGGCTCAACATAAGTCAGTGTTTTTATGTGGAGCTGAGTGTGCTAAGGGCATGTTGAAAGCAACTTGGATAACTCTCTGCACAAGGAAGTGTATGCAGAAAATTATGCAAAGGTGTAGCAAAACGGCCTGTGATCACTAAATTAAGGAAGTTCATATGGTTTATACAGTTCACACTTTGGAGGGCCTGGATTTTTATGTCTATTCTTATTAAAAAAAGGTCAGTTTAGATTCTTTGAAGATTGATGGCACTCATGTAGAAAATCATATTTATTCTACACAAATGAACAAATTTAACCAAATAAAAGCTAAAATTAGACTGGGGAAAGAAAACCCAAACCAAAACCCAAGAAAAGTGTGGAACTAACACAAAATTTTTTCTTTCCCTTTTATTGAAAAAACACTGTTAATCTTTACATGCTGGATTTTAAGTGAAGTGCATAACCACAAGCATGACATTTTATTTGTGTCCACATATCTTCACATAGCTATTCTGTCAGCAGTTGGAGTCACATTCTTTCTTTTCTTATCTAGAAGAGAATCACTGAAATTATCTTAGTTCAGACCACATTTCAGGAACTCAAGTTCAATCTCCTAGACAGCCCATGTAAGAAGTTGACGCTTACATATTGTCAGTCTCCTATCTCCCCCGCTCAGCTATTCCTCTACTACAAGTTATCTGTTTCTACACCAAATGAAGGGCAGTAATAACATCTGCAATTTCCGCCCACTTTTGGTAAAAAATTTTGCTCCCTCTGGTGGAAGCAGTGAAAGCACAGATTATTCTCAGAACTCACCTTACCCTACAGAGACCTAAAAGCCAAGATGAAAGCTTTTCCCTCCTAGAATCATTGTCACAGTAAATTTAAATCGTTCCAACTTAATGACAAGTAAGCTGACACATCATCAAGAAAAGTAATTTGTCAACAGAAATTCAGCAAGATAGTGACAGAATTAAAAATGGACCAAGGTCCAACACCCTATTTGTCAAGCTTCACCTTAGAGAAAGAAGAAAGCAGGAGAGGCACAAATATAACATGAGAACAGACAGGAAAAACGTAAGGCTAGGTGAGAGACACAACCACAGTGAAATAATTTAAGTTGCAATCTTGATCCATTACACAACATGTGATATTCTACCAGCCAAGTTTTTATGATGAACCTTCCAATACTTCTTGGGAAGGGGTGGAAAGGACCTAACTACTTTTATTCCCGCTCTCCCCTAAGAGGACTAAGAATGAATATTGCTGTACATTAATATTTATTCACTCATTCATTAACTTTAAAGACCCAAGGTGATAGTTGTCAAAAGAATGTCTTCCTTGCTGAGTAGGCAACTTAGGTTCTCCAAGACATGAAAAGATAATTTTTATGAGGCTTTTCACTCCCAAGTAGTGATTTTTTTCCTACTGAAAAATAAAAGGTATATAAGGTTGCTGAAGGTTCTTGCTCACACCAAGCATCTTCCCTTGCACCATATGACTGAAAATAACAGAAAAATTGGCACAGAAAGCCTATAAAAAACACATTAGCTTTTCCAGATAGCCATTTCAGTTAACTTGGTGCAAGACAAAACAAAAGCCAATGGAAGGGTTAATATAGCAACAAATTACTGCATAATACCTTGTTGGGGGATACACACAAAAGGGGAAAACAAGTTCTTATCCATTCCCTTAGCTACCTAGTACTCCAATACCAACAAGAAAGGTCTAGGAACAGTAAACTGTTAAAGCAACAAAGCTTCTCTTTTGTAACACAGGTGAGCACATAGAGAAGACTGCTGTGTCAAATGGCTCTGGTGGAGCTCACCCTCCATCTTTTGCACTGACCTCCAAAGAGCACATAACCAACACCATTCTCAAACAAATCTCTACCTCTAGTTCTGCCGAGCATTAAGTCAAAACATAATCCATTTCTCACGCTTGATCCACACAAAGATGTGGATCTGATTGATTAATCTTAGACACAGCAGCTTCACCTTTAAATTACATTTCTCCTTCCATTCTCTGCCAAATAGGCAAGGTTCTTCTCTTCATTTGTTTGAACACCCAGAGAGTAGAAAAAGGTGCTATAGGCAACACATGCTACCTGGATTTGTGTTCCAAGAGTTACATGCCTTAGCAGGATAATTACATAGCAATGACTTAAATCACAATTTAAGCAACATTTTGGATACAAAGATTAGTATCTACTTGTTGTCTAAACTGAAACATAGAAGTGGAGAAACAAAACCCACTCATTTCCAGTAGTTGAGTGCTGGTGTTATACTGAGGTGCCCATTTCAAGCAGCTGCTGTACTGGCATGACTATAGTCATAGTACAGATTTGGATCAATAGTAGAAATAACCTACTAATCAGAAAAGTGTTATTCTTCTGTTATTTTTTCAAAGCACTACTACATTTTCATACTGAATATGTGTATAGTATCACCAAATGTCATGCATAATCTTCAGGCAAACACACCAAAGAGTATCAGCACTTTCTTTTTCTTCTCTGCCCTCATTCTCTCCTTCACTATCTTTGATTTGATTACACTGAACACATTTCACATTCTTTCTGTATTACAAACTTACTATCAAGATAGACTCTTGAGCTGAGAGGTTACAATAAACTAACTTTGCTTTTTAATCCATTATAGATGTGTTCTCCTCAGTGCAGCATAATTTTATAACTCTTCAATTCATACTCAGTCACAATCAGTGCTCTTCATATACAACTGGACATATATTAGGTACAGTCCACTGATGTCCAAAAACAATATATGTCTGACTTCTAACTGCTTATAACAATCTTCTAAACTACATGTTTAGTCATCCTCCATTGTGGTTACTCCCAAAAGCTTCAACAGAGCTCAAACTGTACTTCATAAAACCTTGGCTTTACGGGAGCATCTGTTGCGAAACATTCAATACAGGGAAGTTTTCCAGGCTTTGATAAAAGGTAACTTCATTGTCATCAAAATGCTACATCCACAATATTTAAAACAATTTTGGTAGAAACCACACTATGTCATAAAACAATTAAATTTACGACTGCTATTATGAGTAGATCATTATATACCACCAGCATCACGCCATAAAAAGATGGTCAACTCTTATTTGGCTTGCAGCACCCTGTAGAAGCTACACACTTTCTGGAAATAAACACATGGCACCTGGCAAGAGCAGCTTACAGCCTGCAGGTATAAGGCACCCAGCCACAAGGTGCCATCGATCCCAGACACTGGTATCATTGCCAGGGGTACACAGTATCCGTTCCATCACTGCAAGCTCAATTTCAACTTGCCTGCTTTCATCAGTTTTCTAGAAGGTACTTTTTCATGTGCATCCTTAACTAAGGTTCCATTCAAATAAATGGCTAGGGGAGCATGGCAGGAAAAAAAAAAGCGTAGCTCAGTCACTTCCCAAATGCTTTCACTAGACATACTCCTTCTTCTGTATTTTATTTCCAGTTACTTTTCTCACTTACTAGGTATATTGCATAAAACCAAATCATCAAAGTTTCTCTCTGCAGAAGCACAGACTGTTTTCCTTGATGCGTTCCACTCACACACACAATAATGGGGGCTTTTTTAAAAAAAAAAAAAAAAGAATTCCTAACATGGCATTTGTTGGTGCTGCAAAATTTATAGGAGTAGTTACTTCAGGTTACTTTTCTTACGTATTGCTAAACACATAAAAATATTATGTAGATTTAGGAGGTCTAGACCACTTCCCCAAGAACAAACATTCTGGTCCAACTTCAGTGATTAAACTCTGCAAACCTCAGTTTCCCAATCTTATCTTGTAATCTTCTGATGCTTTGTGAAGACAACAGGAATAACAGCCTTCAGGAATTTTTATATCACTGGGACAATAGATACCACAGAAACGCTCTGCCTCCAAAGTATACACGGACGCCCAGCAGCATTGTGTGCGGCGCACATTTTTAACGGCGCGTGTAAAACCCCGCGGTAGGCGCATCCAGGCGCAGCGCGCTGCTTTGCATTGGCAATTATTACCCAACCTTCGCGTCGCTGGAGCCCACACCGGCCCCGCTCCCAGCTGCGGAGACACATCTGGCCGACGCGCGATGCCAACAAGTTGGGGCGCGGCAGGGCCGGTCAGGGCAGGGCGGGACGCGGGCGGGATGCGGTGGGATGCGGGCGGGATGCTGGACCGGGCGGGGCGGGCGCACCTGCCCGCCGAGAGCGGCCGCGCCCCGGCGCCCC
>VXAY01002045.1:606134-766415 GCA_013399855.1 Oxyruncus cristatus | reverse complement strand
GCGGCCGCTCCGCGCTGAGGGCGGGCGGGGCTGCGCGCACCGCGCAGGTACCGCGCGGGGCTCCCGGCGGCCGCGCCCGGCCCGGCACTGCACCTGGGGAGGGTTGGTTTGGACATTAGGAGGAATTTCTGCACAGAAAGGGCGATTACACGTTGGAAGGAGCTGCACAGGGAGGTGGTGGAGTCACCGTCCCTGGAGGTGTTTAAGAGAAGACTGGACGAGGCACTCGGTGCCGTGGTCTACCTGACGTGGTGGTGTTCGGCCATAGATTGTACTTGATGATCTCAGGGGTCTTTTCCAACCTAATTGATTCTGAGCACTGACCTGTGCGCAGGTGTGCGGGACGAGCGCTGAGGGCGTGGGTGGTGATGGATGCAGGACCTGAGGGGAAGGGTCACCTTCCTGAGCAGGATGAGGAGACAGGGACAGCGGGACAGGGAGTGCGGTGCCGGCGGGGTCAGTGCCCAGCAGCCCAGGTGGCAGCTGTGGATGTGTCTGTCACAGAAGGTGACACAAAACCGTGTGGATGCAGATAAATGTTGAGGTAACAAAGAGCCCAGCCCTCCATCCAGCTCAGAACCACGGCCACTTCACCAGGACAAGCACACGGGCACTCAGCAGCTGCGTACACAGGGGTGGGAGAGTGGTGGATACACACTGGATGTGAGGGTGGCCTGGAACAGTGAAGTGGTTGCAAAAAAAATGGGTGAAAAAACCCCCTGTTCCTTCAGCTACCCATTGACTTAAGGAAGTCCATCTACGGCTTTAAGCCACAGTTTTTAGTTTGTTAGTGGCCCATTTCTTAAGTACAGCAACCTGACATGATGTAAGCCTGAGTACTTTTTCTGTGGATTCAGTCTAGCAGTGCTGTTTCCTTAAAGAAAGCAGGAAGTGATGCGGTGTTGCCAAAAGTACTGAATTGGGACACAAACCAACTCTTCCACCTGGCCAGTCAACACTATACAATGTGAAACAGAGTGAGGTCTTGAGTGAAGACATCCCGTTAGGGAAGCGCAGATGAGCTGGTGCAGTATGCTACTTATTAAATCATTCTGGTTTAGTGCCCTGCCCACCTCTTTTACATTAGGGTCTTCTCTAGATTTTTTCTTTCATATGAAATAACTGAAATATTAGTTGTTCTAAAAGATGTGATGAAAGAGGTTCTGAAGGAACGTTCTGCTCTTATCTATAAAACTGCTCAAGAACCCTGTGTCTCTTGAGATAGAACTGAAGGTTATTCCATGCACTTTATCAAACATTTTTTATGATTATTGTCTGTTATACCTCTAAACCACACTACAATCAGCAATTTTTCCTCAACACAAAAAATGTCACGGACTTCAAGTGTGTGAAAGATGAAATGCCTTGTCTAATATCATGTTAACAGTCTAAATGTGTGTCGAGTAGTGGCTAGGTGTAGTGTTTTACATAACGATTTGAGTTCATGTTTAATGCTAATTGGCAGTAGGAAAATGGAGGTAAGTGTAATTATCTGAAAACACACGTTGTTTCTCTTACTGAATTGCAGTCCTCTCTCTGTACTTATGTTTTAGCTTGTGGTAAGGTCTTTTGTCTACATTTAAAGAGATCGGTTAATAGGTGCAAATAAGTTGTTTTAATTAGATTTCTTCACTGCATGACAGGCAATTACAACTGTGGTAGCATATGCAGCTTCAGAAGCAATAGCATAATGTTCTTGTAGTAAAGCAATGAGAGCTGCTTTCAGAAGGGAGAAAAACCCCAAACTTTTCCCAATTAATTGTGAATCAGAAAAATATATAAAAAATCATATATAAACCTGAAAATTATATATACGTGTGAATAACTTCATAGGAGTGCAGTGCCACTAGGCTCAGTACAGTCTTCATTACACTATACATACGTATGTAAGTTTATGAAGACTAAGTTCTTTTTATCTAATTTTCTTTTATTAAGGAGACATATACCTTCACAAAGAAATCTTTGGGGACCTTAACCTAAACATTCTTGAGCGAGGCCACAAAAAAACTGCTTTAGGTTGATAGCTAATTCTGAATCAGTCTAGTCACAAGAAATTAGTCTGGTGAATCTGTATAAATCCATGGAGGTGCCGTTACTGACACTTTGATGAAATACTCGCATCAAATAATTGACCTACTGAATGAACTCCTTACTTTTGATTAACAAAATGCCTGTGAACAAGCTCATGATATTACAGCATAAATGTCAGCTGGGTTTAAAACACAGCCCTGTATTTTTCTGGTAACTTCTGTTCATTTGTCAGTGTATATGTCTCGCAATGCTCAGAAAATAACAAAAATATGCTTCCCTGCATGATTCCTAGGGTCTTAGGAGTTTATATATGAAAGATACATATGTATTGTATATCACAGTATGCGTGTAAATAGTTCGTAACTGTGGCATTAAGTTACATAATTATGTCTTTCACAATTTTCCCCTGGAGAAATGCCATGTTTTGAAAAAATTTACTTGTGCTCTTATTTAGGAAGGTGTGTGTTGGGGAAGACAACACCTCAGAAATATATCTTGAAAACAGTCACAAAATAATAGTTGTTTGTAAGGACAGGGTTGGTTACGTGGAAGAATAAAAGGGGTCCTGTCCCAGAGAGCTGAAAATCTATGCTTGCAATTGAAAGTGAAGAGTACAAATATTGGTCAAGAAGAAAATAACAGGAAAATGAGTAATTTCTGCCAGAGAAAATGAGCTTGTCTTTGATGTCTGCTCTATAATGTATGGCAAGGGCTGTCCTGGGCACTGCAGTAAAACTAGGTCTTCAGCTTTCCCCTTTTTTTTTTTTTATTTGAAAAAAGATTTTATTACAGATGCTTTCAGAGAACTTCCTACCTGTGTGAGAATATTGTGTTGAGTGTGGGAACGTGAAGCATTGTCTGGCAACAGGCAGCGTTCTGCATCACACTGGCACAGTAACAGTGTAGTTAGTCCTGAAACTTAAATGATGCTGTGAAAAAAGAAGGCTGGTGAGTGATACACAGAAGCTGATGTACCAAGAGTAGTGAACCTGTAAAATTTCACATGAATCAGGTAGTTTTCAATAAATATCACTTACTTTCCTCCTGTTTTAAATATTTTCATGTAAGTGAACTGGAAGTGGTTCTTCCACAAGGAAATTCTTTCCACCAAAGGCTGTCAGTTAAAATGCAGGAGAGCATGTTGATTTAAGTAATCCCTGGGGAGTGGCTTGGTATGCCATGAAAAACTTTTGATGTTCTACAATTAAGTTTTTATGATCCTGTAAATGCTTGTATTTCTTGGGTACAAAAATAATCTCGAAGGCATCTCGCAGCCCTACAGAGATTTCTTAATCTGACAGAACGAGGTAACAAACACTAGAGGCTTCCTGTAAATTTTGTTTATTTGAATGACAATTTAAGACACTTAGGTCCTTACAATACCAATCTTCCCATATAACAGTCTACAAGAAAATAACAAAAAGAGGAGCACTGTAGCAGAAGACAGGAAGGGATAAAGTTACTAGATGCACCATTGTGTACAGTTTTTCTTCCTCTGTTTGTTTTACAGGGCCATTCTGGGCACACATTCACAGTCAGAAAATAGGAACGATTATTGAAATTTCTTCTAGCAAAATAAATGAAAAGGAAAATGGGTTTCAGTGTTAATTATAGAGAGTCAACCACTTTTCCACAGTAAAGTCTTATTTTAACCTTACCTATCTGACTTTGCTTAGACTGAAATATCTGAGACTTCATTCCAAAGAGAAGAATATTTCTGCAAAAGCTGATGCCAGTCAAGTGTAAATACTTTTCATTTAAAAATCTACTATTGAAATTTTGGTATTTGTATTTTTGCCTCATCCTTCCTCCAAAGCAGTCTTTCGCCCTCTCTTCAAGTATTCTTTACAGCACAGTAAGCCTCACATGCATCAACTGTTTTCTGAATTAATATAATCTTTAATTAACCATTTCTGCTATCTTGATAATTTTGTGCTCAGTGTGATTCCTGTTAATATAAGTAGGATGATACTGTTGATTGCCAGTTCAAGAAACATTTGTTTGTCTCTCTACTTATTAGGAAAAATATAAATACCTTTCTACAATTTAGATACAAGATAGACAAAACCTCCCTTTGGCTCTTTTAGCACAACACTTTGGCTTCAGATTTCTGACTTGTTTTGGTCTTAGAGATGCTGGTTTTAAGGCAGCAAGCAGTTTCTATCATAAAACTGATTGGAATCACCTTTCCTCTAAGTGTTTATATCTTGGAAATTCTCTTACGGGAACATGCATCCATGTGTCTCAAAAGCATAGAGTCATATTCAAATCAGACCATATTGGTTTTTAATTATAACATGAAGTCTGTTAACATAATCAGGCAGAACTTCCAAAGAAGGTTGAGTGAAAGCTGACTAAAGCTTACTGTTTAGCTGTATATATCAACTCTCAGGTGCAGATCTTAGAAATTATAATTTCCTTGCTAAAGAAATTTCCTGCTTTCGTGACAAGGAGAAACCAACTGACTTCAATAAGAAGTTATTCTGATAAATGAGTGAGTTGCCTTTTCAAAGCGAATTCTGCTCAAAAATTCTTTATGGAGAAACAGTACAAACTGACAATGTACAGCATTTCAAAGTGTAATAAGTAGTGCCACATGCAGTTGGAGTATTGTCACTCTGATAATTGAAAAGTTTATGGAATAGAAGCCCTTTCTTCAGAACTGAAATAAAAGCAATGAACTTCAAAGCTAAGTTATGAGTTTAAGAACAGTTGCTTCGAGTTTAATTAGATATTAATTATAGACTGTGGGAGGTGCAGTGGATGGGAGAGGCTGGTGATAACCTTGCAAGGAACCTACTACTATGAAACAGTGGTAAAGAACTGAGAAGTCTACCTTTTTAATTGATTTAACTATAAAAACCCCAATCATACTCAGATTAAATGTATATGAATAAAGGTACAGTGAATATATAATTTAGTTTTATTTTCTGCTATACTGTAACAGCAGGGGTTGGAAATAACAACTTTTACAAGTTTCTCAGGTTTCTGGGCTGTCTTTGTATCATGTCTCCTTGGCTGAAAGGGGAGACCTGACTTTTCTTGATATCAGATATAACAGGTTCTCAAACTGATCCTTGCCACTTAGAGAGCTCAGTTCCTATTCACCCTAGGTGAGTGCAACAAGATAGGACTAAGACTCTTCTTTATTTGGATTAATTGGTTTTTAAATAATAATATGCCTTATTCATCCCAGAGTCGCTTTAGAGTTGCTTTTAATTTCAAGATAAGTTTCCAGAGTAAAGTGATTTTAGTCTAAGAGCAAAGGTTGAAATGTAGGAGGGGATGCAAATTAACAAAGTAACAAAATTGAAATTTAAGATTAAGATTACCAAGTAAGTTTTCCTTTCGGTTACTTGAAGTTCACAGTTAATTTAAAGGAGAGAAAGGAGAATTATGGAATTCTCTTCTTCTGTCTCCCTGGACTGGCTCAGTCTAAATAGCTTTCTCAGTCCATATGGTCATTACTACTTAGTTTGGGATGGTTCTCCCTGTTCTTATGCATTATCATGTTCAATCCTAATAGTACTTCTGTTCAGTAAGAAGTAGGAAATTCTTCTTGAGGAGCTTCTGGTGTTAGTCTAATGTGTTCATTTGACTTTAAATTATCCTATTTTTGGAAAATTATTTAAGTTTCTGTCATAAGACATCTTCAGTGTTCATGCATTTTATTAGTTTTATTGTCTGCTATTTATTTGAAATTCTTTATAAAAATTGCACATAACAACACTAGAAAGGATAGGTTTGGACATGCAACACTTCATTCCTGCCTCTCTCATCGTTCCTATTGTCTTCTCTACATACTATTGGGATTACTGCTGCTAAAACTCCTCCCTTGCTGCTTTTGACTCCAACATCAGTCAGCACAGCTTAAGGGTCACACCTCTTTGCCAGCCAGTAGGTCATGATGGACTGTTTAGTGCCCAGAACTGGTGGTGTGTGACAGAACTGGGTTGAGTGTGCACCGAAAGTAGGTACCTTGGGATGTTCAACCTGTCAGCTGCAGCCAGGAACAGCCCAGTGCAATTGAACTTGTCACTTGATCAGAGCCTGAATGTTTCTGCAATTGTTTTAGGACTCTCCTGTATCATCAACGCCTTTCTCTTGCTTTGTGCGACAAGCAGGAAGCTGTTGCCGTCTGTTCTAGTGGGGGAGCCTTCACTGTTCAGAGCAGCAGGACAGGCTGCTCGGCTCAGAGAGAGACCCGAGACGAAATGGACCAAGAGCCTCACACCATCAGAGACTGAGCATAAAAATACTTCATTGAGGTTTAATTTTGTTCATTGTATCTTAGCTTGATGTCCTGTCTGCTAAGTGTCCCTTTGCAAGCATGTGAGCATTCTCCAAACGCAAATTTGTGAGATAATAGTCACAATAATATAGCCCTCCCAACAACGTGCCCAACACTTTAATAAGTAATGTTCTGAGAACAGTAGTGAAAGATGCTTACGAGCATTCAGGTTTCTGAGAGTTACTTTAAGTCGTATGCAAGCTCAGATACGTGTCCCATTTATGTAAGTGGTGTTACTTGCGTAAGGGAAGACATCTGCATAAAGTTCAACCATTCAGTCAAGCAGTACTCTCTCTAAAATTGCACTATGTGAACCTGAAATACTCTAGGACATAAATTTATCTTTCAGAAAACCTATCTGGGAAACTGAAGAAGCATTTTAGTAAATTGAATATACAACTGATATATATAAGTTCTTTTTGTTCCTTGATGGTTCAGGTAAATCATTATCACATTAGACATTTTTATCCTGCTGTGCTTCATTCTTTTGACCCTCTATTCTATGTGTAAGAGCAGGGCTTGACTTGTATCCTCTCCACGATTTTTGAAATTGATATTTATGACAATAGTAAATGTAATGTTTCTAAACTGTACTGTGATTGGGGGGTGGATATTTAGGGTGATGAAAGATTGAATGAAAAGGCAGTATTCCTTCTCTTGCTTCAAGTCAGTGGCACCTTCATCACTTCTATGAAGATTAGGATGTATGTCTGTGTATAAGAAAATCTGGTCATAACTTCAACTGTTACAGAAGTCAGAATAGTCCATTTCATTATGTTTTGTCCACAGATCCTTTTGTAGAGTGCAAATCTGTCTGGCATCACTGCTTGTTTTGATCATCCTGCTCCTAGATTTGACATTTTTATTGACAAATTATGATCACATTTACTTTTAATAAAGAATTGAGTAATAAAGATTTCATAGGACCGTTATGTCTCCTTGCCTAGAAATTTTGTGAAAGAATGTGGAACAGACAACAAATTTAAAAGTACATAGCTATTCTGTGGAAATCACTACCAGAGAATAAAAACCTTCTTAAAGGTATTTTAAAAATACCAGCAAAGGATATAAATCTTTAAGCCTTGCACTTTTAGTTATTAAGCTAAGCAATTATTATCTGTTCTGTGGAAGAAATTTACGTGTAGGTTATTATGTAATTGTCCTCTCAAAGCTTTGCACCTTTCTGAAAGATGCTAAGGAGAGAGAGAATGCTAAACCACTGATCCAGTTCCCTAGTGCTGTAAAGTTGTTCCATCTCTTCCTAACTGCACTCATTTCTATTAGAGAGTTATTGTGTCACACTGAAGAAATACTAACTTCAGGATCTTGCCATTTATAACCCTGCAGGGGACCCTTGAAGCTGACTGGAGCCCTGTTCCTGCAATGCTCCAGTCAAGTTAATACCATGAGCCGTGTGATTGATGTTCTTAGGACTGCACTCCCTGCTGTTTTAAACAGGAAGCTCTTCCAGTGTTGCTTTAGCTCAGCGAACAAGGCCACTTCCTTAACAGTACAATAACAGGAATTCCATCAGAAACTTCGAAATTCAGTTCTCAAAGGTATGAAGATGATTGCTTTCATTCTTGCATTATCTGCAGTATTTAGGTGTAGAAGTTATGGATTTTATTTGGAAAAAAAATGCTTTCCCCTTATTCTTTTCACAAAGAGGAATCCGGCTTTTTTATGATTGTTAAAATATCGTTCCAGTTTTGTGAGAGATTTATCATTCTTCTTTCTTTCCCTAGTCTAGATTTATGTTGCAAATATCCCAATATGATTCTGCAGGAAAACGCCCTCAGCCACTTCTGACAGTTTTTCATCTTCTAATGTCCAGGTATGGTTCACCACTAAGAACAGCAGTTCTAGACAGATATTGTTTGAGTGCAGGTTGCTCAAAAGGCATCACTCGGTCATTTGCCTGCATTGATTTGCTACTTCTAACACAGATACAAGAAATATTGCAACTAAATGAAACTGAATTATTTATACCGCAAAACTAAATAATTTGCCTCAGTTTTTACTGGTAAGATTTACTTTCAGGGATCCTAGGCCATGGAGATCAGTGGAAAAGTTGGGAGCTCTGAAGTCTTAACCTCAGTGGAGGATTGAGTTAGGAAACATTTAAACAAATAGAGTGTACACAAGTCCGTAGGATTTGGTGGGATTCAACCATGCATGCAGGGCTGCTCTCAGTTGTATCTGTAAGGTTGTGAAAATCAGAGGAGGTTCCTGGGGACTGTAAGAAAGCAAATATCCCACCTGTATTCCAGAAAGGCAAGAAGGAGAATCCAGGGAACTACAGCCTGTCAGCCTCACCTAAATCCCTAGGAGGGTAATAGAGCAAATCCTCACGGAAATTATTTTCAGTTCTATCATGGACAGGATGAATAGGAGGCAATACGGATATAAACGAAGGAAACCTCACCTGACCAATCTGGCATCCTTCTGTGATGGAACAACTGGCTTTGCAGATGAGAGGAGAGTGGTGCACGTTGTTTATTTGGCTTTAACAAGGCTTTCCCGTGACATCCACATGGACAAACTAATGAAGTGTAGACTAGATAAATGAACAGTGAGGTAAACTGAAAACTGAATGAATGTCTGGGCTCAAAGGGCTGGACTGGGCACAAAGTGCAGCTGGAGGCCAGTCACTTGTGCAGTACCATGGGGGTTGATACCAGCCCTGAACTGTTTATTCTCTCCATTAAGGACCTCAGTGATGAGGATAGAGTGTACTTGCAGCAAGTTTCCAGACAATCCAAGGTTGAGAGGAGTGGCTGAGATCAGATGGATGTGTTGAAGTTCAGAGAGACACTGACAGGCTGAAGAAATGGGCTGACTCTTGTTCACAAACCTCATAAAATTCAACAAAGGGAAATGCCAAGTCCTGCAGCAGATGAGGATTAACCCCATGCACTAGTACACATTGAAGCCTGGGAAGCAGCTTTGCAGAAGAGGACCAAGGGCTTTTGGTGGAAAAAATGTTGACCGTGAACCAGCAATGTGCAGTTGCAGAAAAGGCAGCCAACAACATCCAGGCATTGCCAGTAGATCAAGGGAAGTGATTTGTCCTCTCTAGTGAGGCACTGGTGAGACCACACCTTTAGAACTGTGTCCAGTTCTGAGCGCCTCAGCGCAAGAGATACATGCATATAGTGGAGAAAGTTCAGTGAAGGGTCACAAAGATAATTAAGAGAATGGAGGATGTGTCATACAAGGAGAGGCTGAGAGAGCTGGAGTTGTTTAATCTGGAGGAAAGAAGGCTCAGTAGATCTTATCAATGTGTGTAAATACCAGAAGGAACTAAGGTGGTAAAAGACCATGGAAACAGCATCTTTTCAGTGCTGCCCAGGAAAATCAAGTGGCAATGGGCACAAATTGAAAGACAAGAAATTCCACTTAAATATAAGAAATAACTTCTTTACAGTGAGTTTTGTCAGACACCGAAACAGGTGTTCCAGAGGGTTGTGAAGTCTTCAGCCTTGGAGACCTTATCCAACTGGATAAGGTCCTCCACAACCTGCTGTAGTTGACTAATCTTTGAGCAAGGTAGGGCCTGATCTAGACATTCTGATAATATCCCTTCATGGTTCAACTATTACTCTTCTGGGATTCTATCAAATTAGGGCAGTCAGAAAAGTTTGAGATAGATTCCATCATTAACAAATGGAACATAAGAGCATAAGGAGCCAGGTAAAACCTCAAGATACGCTGTTGGCTGGGAGTTTCTATTCAAGAATACAGGATTTGTGCATATCAGGAGTGCAATACATATAAACAAACAAATGCCTGCAGAACAGACTTCGACAGTTCCTTTTGGCACTTTATACTCTACAGTAATTTGCTGACAGACTTCGTCCAGACTGAGATTTCCAACTGTGGAGAGATCTTTGAATGGAAAAGTAATTTAAAATCCTTCTCAATTTCTGTTGAAACCTGTTAATTCAGGGAGGCTGCTGGGAAACCCTGTTATTCAACCGTGCATAGACTTGTATTTTTAATGTGTGTTTGAAGAACTCCATTCAACTGCCAAATCCAAGGAACTGCAAGCTGTGGCTTTTACGTATATGTGCAACAATGTCACTAAGTAAAAGGGAAATAGCATAAAAATGCTTCTCTCCATCATTTTACTGAATCTTTGTTTAGCAGCCCACATATGATTCCTGGATTTTGGAATTGTCTGGGCGGGTGGCATGTTTTGGACAGTGCTAGGCATGGTGCTCAGGTAAACCACTCCTTTTCCAGCAGTCTATTCTTAGCTGTGGTTATACCTACTCTGGATTAAGCTCTCTTCCCTTTTTTCTTTTTTTTTTTTCCAGGTGTCCTTTATTTCCCCTCCCATCTCCTTGAGGGGCATGGTATGTAACGTACCTGGAGACACATCACACTTAAGCTTCAGGCTCTCTCTTGGATGAGAGATTCTACAGTCATTCTTCAGCAATTCAGACATTTCTCTTGGATCTGCATTGTCAGCTGTTTAGGTCTTAGCAAAGATTCAACAGCTTCCCTTCCTTTCACAATAGGCTCCAATAGTCTCTTTTTGGCCAACATGCAATTACTTCTGTGCAGAACAACTGCAAAGGCTTTTCCTTCAGTAACAGATGGGTGCTTGCGTGTTTGGGAAAGAAAATAAAGACTGGACATACATTTCTCAGCCATCTGCTTCCTTGACAATCTCTTTCTTAAAACTGTGTTATGGAAGAGGAGTAGTAGGGTCTCCAGCATGATGCTTCTACATAAATAAATAAAAAGGCATGGTTCCTGCTCAAAAATTTTACAGTAAAAAAAGAGAAATGCCATGAAAATCAGTTAAAACATTGAGGCTTCACAAAGGTATGTATGTTGAACAGGGATAAAGGTGCATGACATAATACAGAAATATTAATCAATTCAATCTTTGCAACATGCATCTCATGTATAGAATTTCACCCATAGAGCCTAAAAAAAAGGTCAAAATTTCATGAGTAAAATTTTGCAGCACTATAGAATAATATGAATGTGGTGTGGTTTATACCTGACAAGAAAAACCCTCTTGATAGATGTGCTTGTGTTGAAGGCACTGAAAAGTCTATGTTGCTTAATTGCATCATTCTCCCCCTTGCTCGTATAGATACTTGGGTTTGTTCTTCAAGTTGGAAAGTGCAAACCTTTTTTTTTTGTTTGTTTGGGTTTTTTTTGTTATCCCACTCTACTTTTTGAAACTTATGTGAAGTCATAATAGCCATGTGCATGCTGTGCTGCTTGGAGCTTTTGACTGTATTTTCCTGGGAGGAGCATTCCTGGTTTCCTACAGGACCCAATAAAACAACCTTTTCCCTTTGGGAAAGTGATTTGTGCTTTTTATTAGCCTGAAGCTAGAAGCTATTTTAATCCTCTAAAGTCTGCACTTTACTGAGTTAAACTCTGACTTTTCTGCTTATTGGATTAAATTTAAAAAAAAAAAAAAAAGCAACCAAACAAAAACAAACCAACAAGAAAAACATGGATCTTCTTTATGTCTGCAAGAAGGAAGGAAGCGGTGCAGACATTGAAGATCTGACACCTTGTGGGCTTTTCAGGGCAGGATAACCTGCCTCAAATCTGTAGTATGTCAGTCAAGAAATGGTAGAGATTAGCTACCCTGGACTGGTGTTGGCAAGTCAACTATTAGACTCAATAGCTAAATCATGTCATCATGAACACATCTGAAATATTACCTGCTTTTTTTGAGTGTTCTAGCTATAGGATACAAACAAACCCCTTGACTGCACTACTTGAAAGAGCCAAGCTAGCCTCAAACAGTAGTATTCCCTTGTGCTGCAGGACAAGGACACTGTTGCGAAACGTGCACAAGCACCCATTTGGATGAAGGCTCTGCTTCAGCATGTTCTGAAACAAGTGAGCACTCATCTCCTTGAACAGCCAAAACCTTCTGCCACACATACAGTTCTCTGTCATGGTTTAGGGGGAACCAAGTGTGTCATCTGACATGGCAAACTGAGACAATACGGTATATGCAGAACGTTGTGTTCTTAGTTGTTCAAAGGTAACAGAGTTCCACAGTCCTAAAACAGTCACCTAAGCAATGTTGACCTAAGCCAAGAGGCACTAGTGAAATAATGCTGAACCTGTTTAATTCCCTGCTCTTTATGGATACTTTAATAAGTAGTTGCCTGCAACCATGTACAGTGTTAAGTTGCAAAATACCTTGCAACACGTTGTCCTCATTTCTTGCAGGCTGTGTGGTCTGTATTTGCTTAAGCTTCTAGTGTCTGTGACTGTTCTTCTGCCCAGGGTAGTTTGTCACAGATTAATTTTTGGATTTCTCTAGGCAAGCATTTAATTATTGTGGAGAAAAGTATGACATGTTTAAACAAAGAACCATATGAAATTCACATAATGTACAAGGAAATACTTAAGGACTCCCATCAGATTGCTGAGAAAAAGTACATGTATTTTAAAACTGTGGTAATGTATGAAAACAAGCCCAAATTCAACTTCTGAAATGTTAGGACTGGGACATGAGTTGTAAATTTCCTCTTTGCTTGAGGGTTTTCTTTTCCTATAGATCTCTTCTTCATTTGGAATGGACTAATGAGACCACTCTGTAAGATCACACAAGCATCTCATAAAATGCTCATCTTTGGTTGTTTTGTTCTCTGAGAAGCAACAGACCAAAGATTCAGAGGAGTTTGTGATGCCTGCCTCTGAACCTGGAGGGAAACTTGCAAGATGAGGATCATGTGTCCTTGTGCCTGAAGGAAAACGTGCCGGTGTTGGGGCTTGTACACCTTGTTGTTTCTGTGTGAGCGTTTATGGACCATCAGCACTGAGCCAGTGCTCGAAGTGTTTCTGGTCTGTGTCCACCAAAGGATTTCAAGAGCCCTGTCAGGGTTTGTAATTCCCACATGTCTGCAATAATTTTTATGATTTTTTGCCCCTCAGTGTGGGCATAGAGGTACATTTTCTCCTGGCCTTACACTGTGGTGACCATGTGCTCATGCTCCTCTGTTTTTATGGTGTTTGCAATGGGAAAAACCAGTCCCTTCAGTATTGCTTTTCAGATAGCAAGACCTGGATTTTCAACGTGAGAATTAATTACTTATACATTACAGCATCTCAGTTTGCAGATTTAATTTTATTTTGTGTCATTTCCCCTTTGAGCTCAGCAGAACTCAGAGGCTTCTGGTAAAATGTATCAAGGTGACAACAGATCATATTGTGAGAAAGTGGGTTTTGTTATTTGTTACTTTGTTTAAATCACCTTTAGGACCTTACTGACTTCTGAGGGAAGTGATTTGCCTCTTGGCATTAATGTGACTGAACAGGTAATTGGCACCTTATCCCTGGGCCTGTTTGACTTTTGTAGAGCCTGGGCAACCCACTGATGATATGAATATCTTAGAGATCCCTGAATGGAGAAGAGAGGGAATCTCCAAGGCCAGCATGGCCTCAACTATCTTCAGGCTGTGCTATTTTAAAATAGCCTTATGAACATATAATATGTAAGTATAATGAGGAATTTTTTGAACTACAGAAGCTCGAACACAAATTGCACTATTAATTGACCATATCCATTGCCTAAAGTGCTTTCTCCCCTAAATATTGTCAATTATCGCTTTACAGATGGATTTGGAAGAGTGCTAATCTGAAGTAACTACTTTTTGAATTATACCTGCAAACCAGCATTCCCACAAGGACAACTTCTCTGCCACAGCAGAGGGGCCAGAAGTGAGTGGTATGCAGTTTATTACCAGGATATCCCATGATACAGTTCTACAACTGTTGATGCTGCAAGGGACCCTTGCCAAAAAGCATTGGCTGCTGCACTGCCTGGGACAGCTTCCACCTAAAACACACCAGCAGTACAGACTTCTGATGACTTTTAATGTTAACAAACGTCACCCACTAAAGCAGCCTCATGACTGAAAACCTAAATCACAACTTAACTGCTAAAACTTGTCCATAGATTAATTCACAAGCATTATTGTTATGCAGATGATATGACGATGACTGTTATTAGTGAAGTATAGGTTGCAGCATTTACCACACATCACAAATCATCCTCACATAGGGGACAACCCTCTATGAAAACAGATATCATCATCTTGAAGGAAGAGATTTAAAGAGATGGTTGTCTTAACAGTTCTGCAACAGTCACTGAGACAGAAGCTGCTGTGCCATTGTCAGGGTTCTGAAACGGCAGATCCGCCAACAATGTCTCACTGTGAAGAAGTTGGTCAACAAGTATCCAAGGCAGTTTCTTTTAGAAGAAAAATACTGGATGAGATTGTTTCCTTTGTAAATCACTATTCCACACCTGACTGGAGACAGGATTCAAACCAAGTAATGAAGCACAAGCTGTCAGCTGCTTCTGAAAGTTATTTGCCATATGAGTTTGCCATAGTTGTCTGCAAGTGCTGCAACCATGCCTTTATTTGAATTTTTATTCACATAATTGCAAATTTTAAAATATTTTAACCTTTTGTGGCAATTGCTGGGACGTGCTTTATTACATCATTTAAAAAACTCTACCCTATGGGAATTCAAAGTGATATGGTTGTTCCATTTATGTATATAAAAAGCCCTCCTGTTGGCAGTCATCCATGCAGAGGCCCTAAGCCTATTATTTGGTTTCTTCCATTTCTAACTGTAGACTGTAACCATCTATCCAGAAATCTTCTCCTGGTTGTACAGAAACATTCCTAAAACAATAACATTGTCAGTGCTTGATGTGTTGAGGGTCTCATTCAGAGCATGGAAGGATTTCTCCCAGTGCATCTGGTCTCCCAATAATTCTTCTAGCATATGGGGGAACTGTTTGTTAAGGAAGTTGCTTCTGGCTGTGTTAGGACAACTGGCCACATTTGTGTTGCAGTAACATTCCATGGCATGCCCTTCTACTTTCCTCCGATTTTTTTCTCTTTTGAAAAAGCGACTTGTGAAAACAAAGAGGATTGCAGAAAGTTCTATACTGAAGGCAAGATAAGCATGTTACTGGGCTCTACTTAGCAAAGACTGAAAGCCAGGGCATGTCCAGGCATGTTTCAGACCCATTGCCTTTCAGGAAGTTAGTATCATGTGCCTGATGCTCCCATCGGATTGCTATGTGCACCCTCCCTCAAAAAGGCATTGCTGCAATGTGCTTAATATACCAGCTGAAGTCATGAGGGCCATTGTGTTCCTGCTGGGGTCTGACCAGGATTTGACTGCGCTTTTCCTACTGATCGACTGGATGTCAGGAAGGTGTATGACGTGCTGGCAGCCTGGGGCAGCCCCTGGTAATGAGAGGCTGTAAGACAAACACAGAGTTGTACAAAACTGCCTCAGTAAAGCAACGTAATGGGAAAGTTTGTCCAAAAGGCAAAAGAGCAGGAGATTTGGGGATGGTGAGTGAAGGATGTACTGGCTGAAATCCCAGCAGCATGTGGTTCCGCTGCAGCCGCCGTGCAAATGAGCAGGATGAAGTAGGAACAGCAGCTGAAGCAGGTGTGGGAGTGAAATCTGAGCACCCCAAGTCAGGCTGCCTTTACGCCACAGAGCAAATATAGGAGCACAGAGGGCTGTGCTTCCCAGGAGGTCCGGACAGAGGAGTGAGCAGGAGCTCACACCCAACCAACTGGGCATCAGTTACTGGTGTGTGCTCAAGGAGGCCTCACCACGGCAGCGCTTGTGGAGCTGCTGGATCAGATTTGTGATTGTGCAGCCCTGCAACACAGCACTGCCATGGCCAGTAACAGGTCACCAGCTTTGTCCTGAGTCCGCAGGGCCTCGGGCTCCGCCTGAGCTTTTCCTGACCTGCCACTTGGATCAGCTGTGGCAGCAATTTCTGTCGCTGACCAGGTGTGTCACTTCTGTGATAGACCAATACTTTTGTATAGAGAGCAGTAACAAGAAGTCATTTTGGGTAGAAAGAAGTGTTTACAATCCTGACACCATGATGTCCTGTAGAGGAACATAGGGCTGATACGGTGGTGGAGGCACAGAGCAGTGGAGACACGGAATGCAGCACAGAGGTGTGCAGGTGGGGTGGGTGTCAAGAGATGGGGCGCAGGCTGGCACTGGAGACCCCACAGCCATAAACCAGCTCCATAATGGTCAGCTAAAAGACCCTGCAGACCTGGAGCTGGGTAAAGCTGGGTTTAGGAGTGACGAAGAAAGCAAATGTAATACACATACATAGGACCACATATAGTAAATCTGGGTGTTATTTGGACCTACGGACCAACAAATTTGTAAATGTGTGTAGTTGGACTCTAACTATAAGGAAGATTGCTACTACTGTAACTTTGTCCACATATAAATATCCTACCCACATCTTATTCTTAGTTTTCCTCTAATAATTAGATCTAGACCAATGTAGATTCCTGAATTAAGTTGTGAAGATTTGGATTATACTAATAATAAATTCTTACCTTTACTTCTAAGGAACATTTCTTTTTTGCCTATAAGCAAGATTTTAAACAAAACAAAATTGAACATACATCTTCTTTATTTGTATAGCTATTGCAGTGTCCCAGGAAGGGAGGCACTGTCCTGAGTGGGCTCTTTGTGGGGCAACCCGGTCCTTCCCAAGGTATGGCTGAGGGACCAACTAGCAAATGCATGGCAGAGGGGAACCAAGTACATAATCATCTTCATTCTCCAACACGTTTTCACTATGTGACTACATCCTTGTTTCTCAGCAGTTATAAGCTTGAGATTTCTTAATTTAACATATGATCTAATTATGTACTTTTGACACTACCGTAAAACATTGTCATTAGTGTTATTTTTTCTCTTCTTTTCAGTGTTCTGAAAAACCTCTAGATTGAACACAAGATTATTCAGGAATTCAGATTTAAATGCTAATTTTATTTACAGATAAACAACAGCAATTCGTACTAATTGAATGTGTACAGTTCCTCTTATACAGGAAGTGCATAGCACTTTACAAATATTGATGGAATTAGTCTGATAGTGCAAAGAAAATGTAAGTCAGCATGAATTTGAGCACTAGCGTGAAACAAAGCTGATAATGCATGTATGTAATAAAAGTGTGTAATGGTTTTTGCTGATTTACTAAGCCTGTTGACTCACTGTGTAAGCAAAACCAAGTTCAAGGAACTGGGGAGTGGCTGTGTAGGATGAGGGACAAGGACTGTACAGTCTAGAAGGGTTTACTAGGGTAGGACACTGTAAACACAACGCAGAAAACTTTTTATTTCCTCATTTTATTTCTTTATTTATGGTTGTTAAATTCCAGAAAGGGACAAGTTACACTGATTGTGTCATTGAGAAGTCTGGGCTCAACATCTCTTCATTTTAGAGCTGCATCTGCTTTGAGATGGGAAATTTGAGGAAGAAAGTATGAGGAATGCTGGAGCAGCAAGTATCACCTCTACTAAGTCAGTCTCTGGATTGATTTGACAACCACTTCACATATTTCCTTTTATAAATTAATCAAATCAGTTTAAAAGCTCTGTTGCATTGTTTGACCCACCAGAAAGTTTTTTTGGAAACTCACTAGTTTGTCCTAGTGTCAGTAAAAATCAACTGGGGTAACTTGGTGCCTACTATGTGCTTTAATTTGAAGTGCACTCTTACTGTCATCTGCTTCTTTAACACAAAATTTACTTTAAGTCCAATTCCCAGTGCTGGCCCTTACAGGGCACCTGGCATTGTTGCTGTTTCCAGTATTTTTCCAGTTGTTTTTTTCACTTGTTGCCAATGCCCTAAAGTAATGAATACAAGTCACTTGCTCTAAGTGAAGCAATTTGACTACAGTGAACTGCATTTTCTATCACTTTTCTATGTGTGTTTTAGATGTTTTCTTTAATGACTCCATTCATACATTTCTGCATGATTTTGAATGAGCCACTCAGTATGCTGGCTTGGATTGACAGCCCAGAACTCAGTATTCACTTGTCCTGCCTGGCATTACAGGATTTTTTTTCTTTTCCACTGGCAATGTTCATGGATCCTTAGCAGAAAGAATGGAGATCAAGTTAACAAAGCTGTACACTTCCTTTGCTGGCATTAAATAAATGCTGTACACTTGGAGTAATTTCAGCCCTTCAATCCACTTTAAGTCATTTTCAAACCACTGTGAGGCAGCCAGGGGAATCTACTGAGCTCTCCTACGCTTAAAAAAAAGTGTTGCTTTTGCATTAGTATAGCTGATTAATTTTGCTTTCTAAGTACACCTAAAAATCAGATATAAAATGTGATTGAAAAACAAGCCATGAGTTTTCAGAACTACCTGACATAAACCCCAACCTGTCACCAGCCAGTGACTGACTCAATCCCATGAGGCGAGTAAGTCCTAACTGTGACAGACTCCAGTGCATGCTTCCTGCAATTGGGATGGTTTTTAACATCTTTCACCATCAACATCTTCCAATGTAACTGCAATGCTTGCTTTTATTCTGATATTAAACAATAGTGCATGTTGTGTGGTAGACAGTTGTTGCCACGCATCTGCAATCCATCTAAGAAGGGTGGCCCCTTCTTAGGCTGTTGATATAGTTGTGACAAATTGTTCTCAACAAAACACACCACAAGTCAGTAATTAAGCTAGTAACAAATTGCTTTTTAGTGGCAGTCCCTAAACTTTGTGGTGGAAAAATAAGAAAAGCTGAAAGAAAGAAAGAATCACCCAAAATATTCAAGAATTTTTGCTTGGAAAACACTGAAAATAAAGGATTGTGAGTCAATTGGGCTTTTATCAAAATTTGCTTCATGAGTGCAATTAAAGACAAACCATATCAAGCAAAAAAGGTTTGTTATATCAAATAATATATTTTGTTTACAGATTTGTTAAAGCAGTGGAAAACAGTCTGTCTTGGGCCACATTTCTCCCCAGAATGGCAAGGCACTAGCCACCGGTTTGGCCACTTTATTTTCAGGCCATCCCTGCAGGACAAGTTAATAATCTTCTGTGTGACGTATTGGCCAAAATCTCTAAAGCTCTTTTCTATAGAATAAAAATTCACACCATCATGTCCTTCTGTTTGTATTCTTTCCCTGACCAGCTGCTGAATCTCATCTTTGAACATATGGAGGATGAAGATGTAAAACTTTTTTCTTGGTTATGTAGGTCCAACAGAATGGCTTTAATGAGTATATAAAGTTGTTGGCTTGTAGCATTCATACTAAGTCAAGAGTGGTTCTGTCAATAAATTTGTTCTTACATACTGCTGGGATATCGTTGTCGTTCATGATCAGATGTCTACTGAGAAGCCCTATTGAGAATAATGTTGTTGCAACTTCAGTTGACAAATGTTCTCTGATAGTTTGGACCAGTTTAAGCACAGACATCAAGCTTTCCTGAGCTGCCAGTGTGCTCCTTTCATGTCTGGTTTGAGGCCTTCTGTGTTGCCAATGCACTGTGAGCTATCCCACTCCCAATGTCCATCCAGTGTCTTACAAAACATTGCTCATCCTTGCTTTGCAGTGCTGCCTTGGGCTGTGCTGTGTCAGCAGTCTTGTCACCATCCCCTTCCATTGGGAAAAGCTGAACTCCGGTTTGGGGAGCACCACAAAGCAGGAGAAAGCCTCAGCTGCAAAACCTCATATTGGCAGCATGTTTTCTCCCATGACTGGTAGAGCCTTGCAGCATCTGGACCACTGAAGCTCTGAAGCTTCATTTTGAGGCTCTGAAGGAATTCTGACTTTCTGAAGGGACATGTGTTTTTGGCCAGTTTTGCCACTGTTCCAATTGTTTACTGGAAATGCTCTGACATGAACAGTTGTGCTGATGTTTGACCCAGAAAGCTGAGCTCTTCATGCTGGTAAGTTAGTGCTACACTGCTTTTCCCCACCTTAGTAAAATACCCAAGGGCATGTAGCAGGAATTTTTCTTGATCAGTGTAACAGGTTCCTCCTGGTGTCAGACTGATAAACCATGGACTGAACAAAGAAGACTCCAGCTGCAAGTTAAGACTATGGCTACTGAGTTATCCCATGCTTGAGTGTAACTTCTTTGTATTGCTTTTGAGCTTGGTTAGATTCTTCAGCAGAGCTAGTGTGAATCTCCATTTTGATTTCAAAATGTATTACTGTTTTCTATGTTCAGAAACTAACACATTTCAGTGAAAAATAGTAGTTGTATAACTTCAAGTCCTAGCATGGCACACAGGTGCTAGGAAATAACGATTGTTTTCATATGCAGAAAAGTACCTATTTTTTAAACTTGTTTGATTTAGTAGCTTTTGAAGTAATTAGCCTTTGTTAACATGATTGGTTATGGAAGAAGGGCCTTTGTTTTGTCCCCCAGATGCAAACATATTTGCCCTGGCAGCTTCTACAAGGAACAGAAGAAGATGAGGAAGAAGTCACTTCACGAAAGAGCATACCTAGAACATCTTTATCTTGTTGATTATCCATCCTTAATGCTAGCCAGCCTGCTGTGATCAGTGGGCAAAGGCAATGAATGAGGCAGTAAAGAGACAACCAGAAATTTGGGATGCTAAAAGCCACTTCCCCAGAAATCGTTAGAGAAATGCAGTGACAGAGCAGCCCCATGGGAGGGCATACTGACAGCACGACCCGAGCGCTCACATCTGTCACTGGTGGCCGCTTCCATTAACGCTCCAGTTTGGTCAGGATAAATCAACTGCCAGGGTAGCACAGTAGCGTTTTGCTGCACAGTTTGCCTGTCACTGAACTGGGAAATCAGGGCAGCAAGCTCATGTTTGGCAGTGTTGGAAGATAGACCCAATATTTAGGCGGGAATGGTATATAAATATCCCTGGTAACAAGTTATATAGAAACATGGGCCCATTTGTCTAAATGAGCAAGGGAGGAAATATCTGCTCCTCAGGCTGTTGGGTATACAAGTGGAATATTCTCTTCTTTTGGGAGATTTTGCTTCCGCAGTTCATGGTAGTTGTTAGCTCATGAGAAAAGAGTTCAGCCATAACCTAAGGGATTACTGACTATCCGTGGGATGTTCTTTTAAAAAGTTGAAAGAGAAATTACGTCTCTTGGGGTGAGGCTAGAGACTGACCTTTGCCTTTGGTCATTATGTGCTCCAAAGAGAAACACCTGCTATTGCACAACACTGGAGAGAGCAAAGGATTACTTCTGGGAGGGAAATAAAAACCAGATACAGCCTGAACAACTCCAAAGGATGCAGGTGAAGTGTGTGAAGCGGTCAAGGAAACAAATTCTCCCATTTGCTGCCAAAAGAAGAGCATGGTTAAGGACTATGCTGCAAGCAAGGAAGCACATTTGGATCTGGTTTTGTTAGGGAAGATTGTATGGAGTCCATATGCAGATATGCATAAGTTAAACTGTATTTGAATGACGTTTTCAAGAAAAATAGTAGCAACAAGTTTAAATATGATAATGAATCTTTCATAGAAATAAAGTTATAAAAGACTGTGATAAAAGACCCATAGTCACGAGGAACAGTCAAATTAAATTTCTCCTGATCCATCAATCCCATAATCAGACAGAGAGAAATTGTGGTTCCATTAACAATGGAGTTTTTTATGATTTGTGAGGGTAGAAGGCGGAAGAACAACAGTTCAGTCATCTGAACCACCAGTTCCATTTTGGCAGTTCTCTACCTCCCCAGCTAATGCTGCTGAGAGACCTGAGCACCACCTCTCTGCTTCGGCTGCTGTGGTTAAGATGAATTCTGCCTTCACAAACCTCTCCAGCCTTCAGAAATTTGTCAGGTTCTCTGAGAGTAGTAAAGTTCTTTCCCTCATGACTTTAAGTGCTATGGAAAACCAAAAGCTTAGGTTTCAGAAGATAAATAGCCAGGAATATATGAATTCATCAAAATCTCAGTGGCCCAATTAAACCATTTTCTTTAGGAAGACTCAGCTCATGAAAAGCTGAGTATACTAATAAAACTGTGAGTCATCATTCCTATTTTATTGATTCTTCTTATCCTTTCTGTATCTGAGGCAACAATAAACATGATTTATATGCACTGTGTTTAATTTCCCATGGTGTTCTAATCTTGTAGTGGTGTGGGGGAAAAGTCAATGAAGATGGACGGTGAGCAGAGTGCAAACTGGGAGGCAGGCAGTAAATGTGGCCAGAAACTGAGGGGGAGGGGGTCATATTGCAGAGATGATGATGAACTTTTACATCTCTAAAGCTGATGCCATTTAGAATATACTAAAAGAAAAAGAATTATGTGACTGGCAAGGCAGGAAGATGGTCCTGTCTGTACGCACAAAAAAGGCCCATTTAAATCCCCGCGTGTGGATGAATCATAACATGCTGCTTTATACTTACGAGCCTTGCTTCCCTCTGCACACTGCTGAGGGAAGTTTCTATGAAGATGTCTTCTGTAAGGTCCAGATAATCTAATCTGTATTGGTGGTACCTGCTACAGCAGCAGCTGTAGCTACTATTCTCCCCACTGAGCCAAATGGACAATGTAACACACACGGCATCACAGGGGCTTCCAGTGCCTTCACATTGCATTTTCCATGTTAAATGGGTGTTTGATGGATAGCTGCCTGGAAATAGGCTGTAGGCTCCCTGGCAGTGTCATTCACAAAAAATTAATTCAATCTTCTAAAATTTAGGCAGACAAGAGGAAAATTACTACAGGCTGTTTTCTAGTTCCTTCTCTCTGGATACATTGTTGGGGGTTTTTTGTTGTTGTTGTTTGTTTGGGGTTTTTTTAAACAACATTAAATTAATCTGTGAAATCTCCCCCTTTCATTTATTGTCTCTAACATCCTCTATATGACTGTATTCCAGTTACTGTTGAAATGGTGCCATTTCCCTAAATGCTGTTTATCTTTGCAAAAGGGATGGTTAAGCCTGCAGCTTCTGGCAGAGTCGTGACCCTCGTGCCTCCATGGGGACCCGTGCACATGATACAAAAGAGGTAACACTCACTGCCTGAGAGAATTTGAATGAAGAAGAGATGCCAGAGCTCTTGGCTGAAATGGGAATTGGTGCTGAGGACAGCTACCAGGAAAGCGCTTAAGAGTGCAAGTGCAAATACTTACTGATTCCATTCCTCGTAACATTACTTACCGTGGCTCAAGAAATCAAGAGCATGGATGTGCAAACAGGTCAGTCGTGGGCACAGAAAATGTAGATTTCTAGAAATGCCATATACCTCAGTAGAGAACACCTCAGAGAGAAAGAAAAATGCCTTTCCAAGGAGCAGCTTTTTGTAGGGCCATTGCAGTCATTGGAGAGGGATATCCCAGGAAGCCCAGCTTTGTCTCTGGTTGTTGTTTTTGGAATAAGAAAAAGGTCACATTCTGAGGCAACAATGGTTTAAGTCTCTGTGAGCAGCTCCTTCTTTATGGTTCATTTTCTGGTCTCACCAATAAATTATATTACAGTTTCTTCCAGAGAAAGGCAGCTCTACAGTCAGAGAAAAGCCCTTTGGGTTCTGTTCCTCAGCTCTGCTATCCCTCTCTTCTCCAGTGAACATAGAGATCCTTAACCTACTTTTACACTATTATGAGGCTTGGGGCTTGTGCCTGCTCCCTTTGAGGACAACTGGAAAGCTGCCATTGACTTCAAAAAGAGCATGGGCAGGCTTCTCGTTAGTTAACATTCGTAAAGTGCTCAGAGGTGCTTAGACAAGAGATGTTACATAACCGCGATTAATATTGTACCCGCTATCAGTACTGCAGTGCTGCGCTGCACCTTGGTCAGCAGCATCTGCATCCACTCTGCTGCACCCTGTGGCTGCAGGATTAGGGGTTAGTTAAATGCAGATAAATAATCTTCCCAAAATCAATGCAATGACTTACCTACATAAATAGAGCTTCTCCCTTAGTCGAAATAAGAAAATCTCTGTTCGTGTGAAAACCCTTTTAGAAGTATATATTAACACAAGCTCTTATTTCTGGTACAATTATAAAACATGGCTGCTTGTTTAGGTGTCATATACTTGAATCATCACAGATGCCCAGGGGATAGCAATATAATGATAGATACAGAAGGTAAATGCTATTTAATACTGACCATTCAACTGTTCACGTTAGATTTTCCCAGTTAATTGTCAAAATATAGCTTTAGCTTCGAGTGATACAGAGAAGCCCACTAACAGTGATGAGTTATATAGGATATGTTAGTATTTTGATATAGTTTTTTCCTTGCACATTCCATGAGAAAGAAGTTATTTACCGTTTTACAGAATTCACATCAATGTTTCAAATTCTGTGGGCATTTCCTTAGTGATTCCATACTAGAATCAAGTGAACTTTGGACAGTATCTTGAGGCCACTACAGCCAGAGATTTGAAAAAGAAGTTAGAGAGGCTTGGAAAGACAGTGTGATGCATAATGACAACTAGCGCTGACAGCAAAAGTTGGATGTGATACGTTCACCTGAGAAGGGTGAAAGGCAGGGAGCTGGGAGAAGAAGGGGGATTTCGTATGAGTCATGGCTCCTTGCAGCAGTAATGACAATGGGCTTGACAGTGAAATCCAATGGCTGGAAGACAGCAAAAAGCACAAATCCTTGTCCTGTGTAGACAGCTCACATACATGACATAGGCTGTATGTTGTATGAGCAGAGTCATCATCCATTATGAGAACTATAATATGCATTAACTGATTGACTTAATTATGTTCCATGAACCACTGACTTTTTTTTCCTAAAAATTCAATCTACAAGATAAAATCCGGCATCAAGTCTTTTGATAGGTTTTCCAATATGATGTTAAATTCCCCTTTTGTATCACACCACTGCAATTCTCCATCAGCATTGTTTATGCATTTTTGTTCCTGAGAACCTAAAATGAATATTTTATCGTAGTTCCTTTTATGTATTGTAAGCACTTTGTTGTCGTGTGCTGCAAAGATTAGTCAGTTTGGTTATTCTTAATAAAAACACTGGCATGTAAATGATCAACATGGCTGTGTAGCTATTATTTCAGGTACTAGCTTGCTTGGTTGAGGAAGGAATCTGCAGATCATCCATGGATAATACACTTGAAGAAAAGGCATTCTTATAAAAATGAACATGAGCTCAATGACAAAAATAAAACCATAATGAGTAGAGGGGAAACCTACTGTGAAGGTTTTTGAAAGGGAAGGAAACATAATGCACCTTATGAAATTGAATAGTCAGCATTTGTATTCCCACATTTCTTTCATGTTCAGCACATAAAGAAAGCACTTCTTGATGTAGACATCTGGTTTATCAGTCTTTAACTGATGGAGAACCTGAGGTACATGGATAGTTCAAGCAAATATTTGCAAGCAGTGCAACTGATCTGAGCTTTTCGTTTCTTAGACACATAATGTGAGATACTTGGTGTGTGATGAGAAGAAGTATTTATCCCATTATTCCAGTCATGGCCTGGCAATTATTATGCCAGCTCACGCATCATTGATATATTTGGTATGTGAACACTTTGAGTCACAGCATTTCTACAGAAGAGGATGTTGTTCACTGTCATTGTTATTCACCCTAACTGCTGCTTTGCAGGTACTTTCAAGGTTAGTGTTTTCAAAGCTGCTGTTCCCTTCTATACAAATATGACCTTTCATTCTCTTACATTATTTGTCAATATTAAAATGTGAGATATTTCTTAGCACTCTGTCCCATAAGTGATGCAGATATTTTGCTATAGAAGTTAGGTTTGCGTTCTCAATTTCCATTGCATCAGCCTGTGTGCTGCGCAGGGATATTAAAGCCAGCTCAAGAAGAGCTTTCTGCGGGTTCACGTTGCTGAACAAATCCATGCTCCCGGCTGTCTCCAGGCTTCACTAGTTTTCTTCAGCCAGGTACCAGCTCCGAAGTGCAAACCATTTCTCAGCCAGTTCAGTGACTAGTGAGAAGCAGATCTGGATAGAGCTGTGGAATTTGTGTGCAATTTGCCAGTCACAACCCAGAAGTGGCATGTTAATGCTGCTCTCTGGGTTAGTCAGAGAGAGACTGGGCAGCTTCTTACAAAACTTCATTGCACTATGTGGACAAAATCTTTCTTTCTCCTCTCTCTAAAGCTTATGAGCAGCTATTTTGTGCGGTCTTCAGGGTGACTGACTAAAAGATTAATGTATAGCTGCTTAAATAATTTAAATTCTGAAGTGGTGTAAAATCATCAAACCAAGTAATAAGGATGGGTATATTCTCTACCCTACTTCTATTCAAATTCAGCCAACTCAGTATTTTATGCCTGTAAAAGCTTTACATGGACGTTTGGAGAGAAATGATGAGTATATGTTCCTTGCTAAAAAATGTATTCATAGAATCATTAGAATATGCAAAGTTGGAAGGGGCTCACCAGGATTATGAGTCCAACTCCTGACCCTGCAAAGGACAAGACAAAGAGACACACCATGTGCCTGAGAGCATTGTCCAAACACTTCTTGAACTCTGTCAGGCTCAGTGCTGTGACCACTTCCCTGGGGAGCCTGTTCCAGTGCCCAACCACCCTCATCCCAAAAGGGTGAAGTGCCCTTTGCTAATATCCAGCCTAAACCTCACCTAAGCAAGTATTGATTAAGTAATAAGGTCAAGAATTGGCAGTGCCTGACATATAATGCATTGAACCTGAGGATCCTTCAGACTGGGCTTCCATTTTGCAGGGACAAGACAAAAAAGCATCTCCCTCAGCTCAGGATGTATAGGGAGAGCTGGCTTCATTGTTCCTATTCATCTCCAGTATCTGTCATTTATAGAGATATATATTCTTTGTTCCCAAGAAGACTGCAGAGAGTCATGTTGTCATTGCAGTATCACCTCCTGCATAAAGTCCCACAGGGTTGCCCAGCACTACACTAGCTCTTGTCTAAACTAGAGCACAAAAATCCTGCCTTTATGTTAAAATTGACAGAAATGAACAAGGAACTGAAATCTTTAAATGTTCTCAGTGTTAAAACCGTTTCTTGTTTATACTCTGAATATATCTAGCACCAGTATGATTGCATGTAATGCAGAGGAGTATTTCTCCCGGCCATTTTTTAAGGCAGGCCTAGTCCTGCCTAGAAGCCACAGTCACAGTGATCCCTTGTGCAGCTTCATTGAAACAGATGGAGTTTGCCTCAGAGACTCTGCTAAATGTATTCTACCCTTTAAAATACTTGTGCTATCATAGAATCACAGAATCAGCTGGGTTGGAAAAGACCTATGAGGTCATCAAGTCCAACCCTTGATCCAACACCACCATGGTTACCAGACCATGGCACTAAGTACCACATCCAGTCTCATTTGAAAAACCTCCAGGGATGGAGAATCCACCACTTCCCTGGGCAGCCCATTCTGATGTCTGATTACTCTCTCTGTAACGAATTTCTTCCTAATATCCAACATAAACCTCTCCTGGCACAGCTTAAGGCCATGCCCTCTTGTCTTACTGACAGTTGCCTGGGAGAAGAGACCAACCCCTACCTGGCTACAACCTCCTTTCAGGTAGTTGTAGAGAGCGATGAGGTCTCCCCTGAGCCTTCTCTTCTCCAGGCTAAACAACCCCAGCTCCCTCAGCCTCTCCTCATAGGGCTTGTGCTCAAGTCCCTTCACCAGCCTGGTTGCTCTTCTCTGCACCTGCTCCAGCACCTCAATATCCCTCCTGAACTGAGGGGCCCAGAACTGGACACAGCACTCCAGGTGTGGCCTCACCAGTGCTGAGTACAGGGGCAGAATCACTTCCCTGTTCCTGCTGGCCACACTGTTCCTGATACAGGCCAGGATGCCATTGGCCTTCTTGGCCACCTGGGCACACTGCTGGCTCATGTTCAGCTTCCTGTCAATCAGTACCCCCAGATCCCTTTCTGCCTGGCTGCTCTCCAGCCACTCTGTGCCCAGCCTGTAGCGCTGCCGGGGGTTGTTGTGGCCAAAACATGTCTGCATTGTCCACCTAATTTATTTTTTCTTTAGCTTTTTAAAAAATACTTATTCCCAACTGCATAGCCTCTTTTCCTCTATAGTGTTTCACAAGAGTGGACAGCTGTTGACTCCAAAGGGGTTGCACCATAGAATAAGGCCACTGACTTCATGCTTGAAAAAAATACATGGACTTGTCATTTCCAACAATTTGGGTTTTCTTTGAATAATTATACTGATGGACTGAAGAAAGAAAAGTAGAATATAGACCAGCAGAGAGACCAAAGCAGCAGCTTATTGCACGGCATGGATAGCTGTAGATCTGTTTTATGCTTTCAGGGACCATTCAGGATATATTTTGTTATACTTGGTACTCACACCCTCTTAATTCAAAAAGACTCTAACTGACATCAACTAAACATTGTAGCAGTGAAAAATCCTTATAACAGGCGCAAGAAGTTTGTGGTAAAACAAGAAACACAAAAAGCTGTCTGAAACACTGTATGTCACCTAACTTGTAGAGCTGATATATTAATGACAGTGGCTGCCTACACAGACTGTTACTTCTCTTAACTTTAATAAGCATCTTAAATGTATGTAAAATCCACCCAAAGGCTGAATATTCTCTTTGTGATCCCAAAGCCCCTCTTGCTACCAAACAACAGCTTCAGCTTGTTAAGATAATCCCCTATGCAACGACTGCAGTGGGCAGAGAATCAGATGTGACCACTATGGAAAACTGTAAATCTTGGGTTTTTTTCTGGATTTGGAGACATCTCCCACAGGTGAATGGAACTATTAATTTCAATGCTCAGATTTTGTTTCCTTGTACCCTTAAGGGAACAGGACCTACATTATTCTTGTTTTAGTATCTGATCAACGATTGTGCCGACTGAGATTTTTTATGTGAACCTCTTTTAGTCTTTCTTTTACTCATTTCAAAACTTAGGTGCAACCCTGAAAAAAAAAAAAGCCATATAGCAATAAACAAGCTTGGAACAATATTTAGCAAATGTTATGATTTGCGTGGATATCCATATCCCTTTCAAATCAGGCCTAGTTCAGCAAGGGTAATCATACAGGCACACTATTTGTGATTCACCAACATTCTGTTTGTTATTCACCACATTATGAAGTTTACTGCTAAATAGTTTCCTATTTCTTAGTTTACTTTTGATCTGTTAAAGTTATGCAAGGACAAACGTACGTGGGCACTGAGAGGAAACTGACTCTGGACCATAAAAGGGAGCCAGTGTTTCCAATTACATGGTCAGTTTATTATTTCTGCCCTCTAGCAGAAAGGTAGCATCCAGACTCCAAAATGAGATACTAACATTTTATTGCTAATGTTAGGCTGGCTATGGATAATTGATATAAACTTATACTTCTAATGAGTTCACCACAGCAAATGAACCCGACAGGCAGTGCATTGTAGAGGTATTATTGTATGCCTTTAAAAAGCAAGGAATTCCAGCTACCAAGAAACCTCTGAAAACAGATCTTCTGTCCACCTTGTTGAAAGAAAAGAAACTAATGGAATTTTAAGAAAGCAGAAAAGAAAATAGGTCAGTCTTGCTTTTAGAAGTCTGAGGATATTTACCACCACTCAGAAGAATCTGCCCAGAACACTGTATTTATTTCTTATAACCCATTGCAGGATGACTTTTATGCTGGAACCAAAAAAAAAAAAAAAGATTCAAACAACAGTTTAATGTTAGGACCCTTTTCTGTGTATTATGACAAAAAGCATGAATCATTAGGGAACTGACTTCAAGGTGTTCTTTTGAGGCGTGAGCAGAGATGGAGACAATGTCCTCTCATTAGTTTTGTCTCCTGTTGTGGAAACAACTGCAAAGGCCTTGCAAATAAATAGCATTAGCAGTTAGGAGCTGGTGGGGTGGAGCTCAGTGTACTTGAGCCAAGCCCCATATTACTGTCAGAACTTTGCCAGCTAACAATATGAATTGCAGCAAATGAATTTTTATTGACCAAAGACTTGGTTCTACATCCAGTTATATAACACAAAAATGCCTAAATCACTTATTTCCTTAAAACTGTGAGGAGAGCTGAAATTCTGCCACGCTAATAAAAAGCCAGGTGCTTACCACAACCATTCTACTGGCAGGGGCTACCAGCCTACAGTTGTACTGTAATGCTTTCCAAAACTTTACCTTCAGTATTTCAGATCTAAATGTAATATGTCAGAAAAAAATTAGAAAATTAGGCCTGTCAGAGCCAAACCAGGAGCCACTCTGACTTTTTTAGCTTCTGAGGTTAGCATGCTGCATACTATATGAAGAAGTAATAAAGACATTGTTAAAACCTCTTGCAGTCTGGAGCAGTGAAACCAAGAGTAACATGGAGGGTATTGCAAAAAGGTTTGGCTTTCTTTTGATCCCTGCTTTTCCATTTGAGCTCTACTATGAGGCGTCCCTGGGCTATATACAGTGTTCAGCATCTGAAGGGCACTAATTGTCCCAGCTGAATGCCTGGTCACTGTCAAGTATAGACAGTAGTTAGGTACCAATATGTTCATTTAGCACAGGTTATTAAAAAACCTAACCATGGACTTCAGCTTCAGCTTTCTTTCCACATCGTCCCTGGACTTATCACTGGTATGAAATATATCAAATATCCCACTCCCATCTTATATCTGATGTCAGTGACAGACTGTTTTCACAGGAGCACGTGCTATCCATTGAAGAACAGAAGATGAAACAATGAAGTTGTTTGACCTATCTTAGAGTTAGCAAGTGGTCAAATGAAGAAGATGTCATTTCTATTTTGTTTACTGACACCTGATCAACCACTGGTACACAAATCTATGCCAAGGAAGGAGGAAGGAGGAAGAGAGCTGTGAAGGTGCCTGATGCATGGAATTCCTTATCTAAATGCCACAGAGGCATTTCTGCCACTTTGGCACCAGACCCAGGCCTGACATCCCTTTTGTTTCCCTTTCTGGTTATCTCTCTGATATGCTTTCTTCCTTGAGCTGAGGATAAACACGTTAGGAACATACTGTGCTTCTATGTTTAGATCTCTAATTAGTTTACTCAATAGGGTAAGTATAATTATCCTCATTTTGAACCATCATAAGAAGATGAAGCAATTTATTCAATATCTCAGGCCAAATAATTTATATAAATATGCTTTTCTATCTATGAAAATCCCCCCATTGTATTGCTTTTAGTGATAGATAGTTGCAGTTAGTTCCACACCCTGTGTCTCATATCTCACTTCCAAGCATTCATTTCCAAATAAACTTCATACTACGTTGCACTATGATGTGAGGGAGAGGCACAGCCACACAGCAGCAGCAGTGAGGCAATCTGCCCCACAGGGCACCTCATCCTCTCCATGAAAACTTTAAAGTTTTCCCTGTTTACTCTGGAAAAAACAGAACAGATGTATGTTGACATCTAATTTCTCCTAGTCAGCTAATTGTAAGTGCACCACTCCTGCAAGCAAATATGAAGTTATGCGCATAGAGGTTAAGTAATTTTAAAAAAAAGGACAGTCTGTGGCCAATGAATCCCAATACAGTTTCTGTCCAGTTGTCACCGTTCGCTACAAGGGACTGAAAACTTGCACTTGTAAGTCTCATTCAGTCAGAAAGTCAATATTTTTTTTCACCTCTATTTTACGTGATTTTTTTTTTTTAAGAAGGAAAAATTTAAAGGAACCTTGTAAAAGGTTTTTGGCTGTTGCCTCCTCAGCAGCACATGTATTCTGTTCAGCACAGTCATTACACTGGAGCACACAAAACCCCAGCTTTCATTTGTCGAGACTGACTTTTAAGAAGCTTTTTCACCAGTGCATACAATTTGGTCTGTGTGTCCTCTTTTGTAGCCATTATTGACTCGCAGTGTGGGCTATAAACCCAGGCTTGCACATCTGATGCCAACTGGCATCTGTCACCACTCTCTCCTTATCTGCTACCTCTGCCAGTTCCCAGTGTGAAATGAGGCCATGCCACGCTATTGTCGGGATTAGACCTAATGCACTGAGTTCTGTCTGCCCTGTTTATTTTTACCAACTTATTTAGATTTCCAGTCTGGGCATCTGAGGTCCAGAAATGCTGATTTAATAAACAGTAAATCCACACAGATGTAAAGCCTGACTATTTTCTCTTGCATTTGTCTGTGTGTTCTTAGAGAGCATGGAGGAGATGCAAAATCCTGCAGACAGGAAACTCTGCAAACGTTACTTCCATACCACTGCTGTGTGTGTGTCCAGGGGCTAAAAGGACCAGGAGCACAAGGAAAGACAATTTCTCACCTGTGACAAGAGGCACCTGGAGCAGATTGAGCTAACGCTCTGCAGCTATTGACCAGAGAATTGTTCTGCTACTATTTCCTAAACTAGCTGTATCTCTTTCAGAGATTGGGAGATAAAATGGATGAGCAACAAACGGATTGATAACTTCCTCCTCTAGTACACAACAAAGATTAGGTAAAAACATTGTATGATGTGAGCCCTGACCTGAAACTGATGGAGCAAAACCCAAACTAGATCAGATGCCAAAGCACAAAGAAAAGGGACACAAACATGATATGTACTTTGTTTCCCAAGTATGGAAGAACATGTAGGAACTCACTGCAGAGAGAAAAAGCATCTAGTAGTTATTTAATGCGAAAGCAGAAGAATCTTTACCCGCTCTTCCCCAAGAGTTCCGGTCCAATCTATTTTTAGACACAACCAATCCCTTACTAGATATTTCAGGCAGGAATAGATTTTACTGTTGGACTGCATTTTCCTTCACAGGCAAAAGAGAGCTCTCCTCAGTTTCTTCCCTGCATTTCTGTTCTTATTACTGCACAAAATTTTTCAGCATTATGTGTGTTTACACCTCTTTAATACTTGTTTGCCTTCTAAATCCCTTCTTCACCTTACCTAAATTCCCCACCACAACTCTTTGATTCACCAACTCATTATTCAGAAAATAATAAAAACATCAGGCTTGTAATTAATAAAATAGGGCTAGTAAGGTTAAGAAAAAATGGAAATTAAGCAAGCCTTCAAAGCAAAAAGCTGTAGAACAATTCCAGAGGATGTCATAGATAGTAAAATTTTATATGTGCCATAAAGCAATTAGATTCATGGAAGAAAAACCCTTCAGGTGCCATGAAAGAGAAAAATGTCACCTCTCAGCAAGTCAGTTAGTTGCAGATCACTGAAAAATGGATGGTGAACTGGGGAAGAGTCATCACATGCTTCCCAAGCACCTTGTGTCATCCCCTTCCAAGGAAAGACTAATGAACTAGATGGACCTCTGGCCTGGTTCAATACATCAGGTCTTACAGTTTTTTATTATCCATTTTGGGTGGCTGGATTGCTTGTTTGATTCATGTAATTTATCTGCTGTATCCCACAGAACCTGTGCCAAGAAAACGAATTGCTGTATTCATCATAACATTGCTGGGACAGGGGTCAACAGTGCAGAGCAGCACTGCTGGACTGATAAACGTACAGCCTGACAGCCTCAGAAATGAGTTTCAAAAAGAGGTGCTCAAGGTGTGTGCCTGTACAGGTAAGAGAGTGGGCAAGTGCACAACAGCAGAGTTCCACTCCGATTTTGCTCTTCATTCCCCTTGCATAGCAGATGACAGATCCTTCTCTGGGCAGCTTCAGTGAGAAGCTGGTGAACGAGGCAATCAAGTAGAACTGCACTGATGGGAGCCCAGGTGAGGTCTGGTGGCAACGAGGCACTGCCCACAGAGCTGTAAATCGGGGCTGGCCAGGAGCTGGAAGCAGAAGTGTAACTCAGCTCCACCAGCATCTGTGCTGGCAGGGCGTCCCACTCACCACAGCCCAGGGCAGTGCTCCTCACGAGCAAAACATGCACCCTGCAGTGCAACAGTGCTTTAAGCTGCAAAGCAGCACTGTTTTCCCTGCGGGAAGTTCATCAGGATGAGCTCCAGGACATTGGCTGAGCTTTTACTCACTGAAACTTGCGCTTTCAGGCCATTACAACCCCAGGATTGTAATTCCCTATCCACAGATTCCCCCTTTCCTCACTTCTCTTTCTGGCTCACTCATGTTTGGCTTCTAACATACTCAGCACAAGGTAGTTGAGGGCAAGTGCCCTGAGCTTAGTGAGGGTGCTTGGGTCAGAAGAAGGTGAAACAGTTAATGGAGACTCATGGACACAAACAAGAATGGATTTCAGCTCTCTGCTTTCTTATCACTTCATAGAGAACTACATTCATTGAGCTCAAGAAAATGAAATTCAATATTGGAATTAATATTTTTTATTTTTCTCAGTAATTAAAAAAAAATCAGACTACTGAAGTTTCAAAAATAAAACACTTGATTGTTCCTATAGGTTTAAATGCAGTGATTTATTTGGAAATATTAATCCCCAACACTTGATATATACCACTTGTTACCAGGAGAAAAATTGTTCAAACCAGTCAACTTTAAGCTTGACTCACTATCACCCAGCAAAATAGACCTCTGCCACGAGTAAGGCATTGCAATCTACAGTCCTTACTAGTCAGATGTAGCCTCTGATTATATTTGTTCATAAATAGATCTAGAAATTGCAGCCCAAATAATTATTAAATTGAGTTTATTAGTTTCATTATTTGAGTTAATTTTTATCTTAAATTAATTATAATTAAATATTATTTTATTTGTCTTGCTGTCTACCAACATAAAGAAAGCAGAATTCATAGGCCAATCACTGTTTTCTTGATCATTTCATGTATTCCGTGATTGCCTAACCTAGGATGATGACAAACACCTGTGTTTTTCCATTCAGTTCAGGATGCTTCCCGCATTTGTGGAAGGAAGAAAAATATTGCCTCTGTTCCTGTTAGTTTCAGTGTTCCGATGCATTTCACTCCTGTTTTTCTGTAATTCATTTCCCTTTCCAAGCTATGAGATGCTTGGGCCAGGTACTCCACTCTAAACTGACTAAAATGTGCTGAGGGCAGGTTTCAAGAGCTTGTGAGTAAAAGAGCCTTGTTCATGTATTTGTTTTCACACTATTACACCAAAGCCAGATTGTATGAAGTTATGTATTCAATTCTATTATAATCATCTTACTACGTGCCTTCAGTAGGCAGCAACTTGCAAACATATCCTTGTATAGATAGCTTTATGCCTGGGATACTTCCAGTGGTTTGGGGGGTTATTCAAGAATCAATGACCTTGTGTGTGTTTGTATATGTAGGATCAGGGTCACAGCTTTAATGGAAGTAATTTCTAGACAGGAACATGACACACTATGTTTCACACTGTGACAAATCTTATAGTAATACTCACGTCTTTGAGAGAAACTCTCACGAGAGTGTGAGTCAAACCAGCCTCGACTCAGCACAAGTAAGGGATGAAATGCGTAGATAAAAGAAGTATCAAAGCAAGAAGCCAAAGCAGCGTTCCTATTCTTTGGTATGGAAAACTGCTGCTGGGCAAAACCCAGCTGCCACCTGGCTGACATAAACATGGTGATTGACAATTAGAAGTCAAAATGAAGATGATGAAGAATGCTAGATGGAGGACTAATTAAGGAGTTTATATACCCTGGCTTTGCCTTAGACCAGCCTCATTTTGAGGTTTGGTGTTTCTGCTACAAGAGCATAACTGCGATTTGTGGGAATTTTTTAAAACACAAGTTTTTAATCAATACTTTTAACTTTCTACTTTCAATCCCAACTTTAGAATTATCTACCAAATTGTGCATTCTATTTTTTTTTGTGAATGTAGCAGGTTTTCTCCATTATTTTTATTTGATAATTGAATATGCTACCTTATGTTTGTTGTATTAGACAACTAGAAAATGTTTTTAATTGAATCAGTGTAGCTGTATGAAGTCACAAGCTCCTTATGACTGAGTAATACATTATCAATTTACACGTGTACTTCTATGCATATTGGACACATAGGTTTCTACAGAAATCTCAAGCAGAAGTTGGTCTGAAATTGGACAAATGTTGGTCTCTGTGTATGCTGTAACCTCTGGGAAGTGCTGATCTTCCTGTTTAAGCGTGTTGTATCAGGCCATCACAAGTACTGCTATGTTGATAAGAACTTGGTGACATTGTTGTGCACCTACTGAGTCCTTTCAGTGACCACAGTGGATTTATTTCACAGGGTCCTTTTAGCCATGTGCCTATGCTCTATGGATATGCCTGGGATGTCACATTATATTAGTTCTGTCTCCCTCCCACTAAATTTACCCTTCATCCATTCCTCACAGATCTCTCCTCATCCTCCTCTCACCAGGTGAAACAAGTACAGATCCTTTAACTCTTACTTGTAGATGTAGGCCCTTAACTATCCTGGCACCCTACCCTCCATTGTCTCTGCATCCACTCTAACTGGACAAAAAAAACCCTCCTGAAAGCTGTATTTCAGATGGAGTCTCATCAACACTGAGCAGAGAGAGACAAGGCAGCGGGACAAGGAGTGTGAAGCCATACATATAAACTTGCAAGACATCTTCATTTAGGAGTAAAGGGTCTTTAGAAATCTCTAACAAAAATGCAGCAGGTTTAAGACCACCCTTGCACTGGACAGGAGCACAGCATCAGGGCAGAGCTCTTTGAAGCACATGTAGCAGGGCTTAGCACTTTCTCCATCATATTCATTCTCTTCAATGTTTTTAGGTGATAAACTGTCATGAGTGCACCGTTAATGAGCTGGTATGAACACCACACCAGCTGAGCTCTGCTGCCACACAGCAGTCAGGGCAGGCAGTTCAGGCGTTGCTTCTCACCAGCTCACCCACCAGCTGATCCTGCTAGCAAGAGTGGGAAAGGGACCCTCAGTGAGGACCAGTAGTTATTCCAGACCCAAAGGACAAATACAGTGCTACAAACACCTTACTGGTGACAATAGTGAACAACTACCAGGTAGATTAAATTAACTCTTTGTCTACTACATCTACTTTTAAGTGCGATTTGATCAGCTCTCCCTATCCCTAAGGGAGTGTGAGATTCTTCAGTTCTAGTACTGCACTTTGATATAGGACAGTAGTTGGCCATGTTTATCACCACCCTTGAGGATGTTTGGTCAGGACCATCTTTTCTGATGTTTTCTGATCGCCATCATTGCTGAGGTGTCATGCAGAACTGTCGTTCTGCCCAGTCAGGGGCTCCATCACATCTGCCACAGGCAGTCAACCCTCCTCAGCATCTCCCCCCAACTTGTGGACTTCAAACTGCTGTAATTTATGCCGTTGCTAAGTCAGTTCAGTACAAGTAACATTCTGGAAACGATGTAGTTGTTTACCAGTGCCCATCCCAGGAGAATGGCATCTCAGAAACCCTGTTACGAAATATTTTCATTTAAATAGGTATAACCACACTCCGGTGAATTTAACTCCCTGAATTCAAAACACATCCATTTCTGGCTTTGCCAGGAATTTGCTTCCAGTTTGAGTCAACTTTTAGTGACCACAGCTGTTCTTCCATGTCTCTGCACGCTTCTTTGAGCTATGTAAAGAATTGCTAACACTCAGTATGGTCTGCGTATGCAGACTGATAATTCAATATTGCTTTCTCATGTGATGAATGATTAAGGATCTAATGAAGGGTTCTCCAGATAACTAACTTGGGGGTACGAGGTCTGTGAACTCTGGTTACAGCTTTTCCTGTGACTGGAGGACTTCGGATGTTTTTTCCAGGTAATATTCTCTTTCACCACCAATTACAACTGAACTCGTGCTGCAGCTGGTCCTTCAACGGTGCTGTTTTATAGCTTCTCCCTCCACGCCCTGATCATCTCCTTTCATGAAACTTTCAGGAATCCTGTGTGAAATTAAGGAGCTGTAGATAGGCACTCAGGTTCAGATGGGCAGGATCTCCCTCTGGAGGCCTCCAGCAGCAATTGCTGCTCTCCCTTGGTTTCAGAGACCTGGGGGAGAAGCGCTTTGGCAGAGCCAAAATGCTGCTGCAAATCAGATCTCATCCTGGACAGGATGCCCTTGCTTTCTGATGTGTCTTACAACCCCAGTCCTTCCTCCAAATGTGGCTGCTATTTGCCAGCAGCTTCAAAAGCTCTGCCCACTTCATCCCAAATGGAAAAGCAGAGAGAAAGGCTGAGACCGTTTCCATGCGCTGGCCACGAGGCCGGGGCTCCCGAGCGAGCAGCGCCCACACGGTGGGGGCTCCCTCGGAGCTGCTGCGAAGGACCCGACCCGGCTTATCCGACCGTGGCACCAACGTGGGAGTGGAAATGAAGGAGTGTGGTAGAAATGAATCTCGCAAAGACTAGACAAGGGAGCAGAGGAAGCACTGCACCAACTCGAAGCTTCTGATGCAAGCTTTCTGATGAAAATCATAAAAGAAAGGCAGAATTAACTCCTTTGGGCTTTAGGCATGTTCAAGGGTTAGTGCCACATGTCTTACAGAGTTACACACTTCACTGTCCTAGTCCCCCACCTGACCTGTTGAACACTTTTTTTCCCCCCCAAATACACTTGGCAAAAAATAAAGCATTCCTGGGCACAGGAAGAAAAGATACATAGGCTACCAGTTTTTCCCGATAAAATATTCTGGATGTTATAGAAGGTTTACAGTTGTGATTTTAAAAATAATAAATGTGCCTTTTTTCTGTTAACCGGAGCAATCTGTATGGAGAACTTAGAATCAACTTTTATTGCAGACATCATGTTGAATGAAATGAGTTTCACTTAGTACCTTCCACTCTTCTTGTACCCTTTTTTTTTTACTTGCATAGGTCTTTTCAACTCATGTTGATCAGTTCTCCCACTAATAAGCTGACTTCCATCACACCTGTAAAGGTTGCCATCAAACTGAAACCCAGAGAGCTGCAAAAGTTGTTTGAAAAGCTGTACTGTAATATCAATATCTGTGTATAAATAAACACTTCCATTGAATTTCAGCCAGATTAGCTGGTATAAAATTCCTGACTAAAGAAAAACTTAGACTGCAGACTGCAATCTCTTTTGAAATTGTAGTAGTTAGCAGATCAAACACCTTGTAAGAAAAAGTCATCTTTAGTATATTAAATATATGATTTTGTTTTAGGAACAGTTAATAGATTTTTTTCAGATTTTGAAAGTATACCCAAGCTAAAAAAAAAGAAAGAGAAATGTCAACCCAAGTGATCTAAAGGGGAGATTGCAGTGCAAGTCCATGCATAACCATAAATTCAACAACAATTGTGGCTTTAATAATCGGAATGATTCTCAGATATAAGTTATTGGAAGTTAAAATATTTGTCTACTGTGTTAGTGACTTGGTAATCAAGTAAAAAAGAAAGGTAAACAAAACTATTCCTGCTCCCACAGTAACTAAATGCAGAATTAACTTTTTTCACTAAGAGGCGCTGCTGCATCAGACCCTTGGGCGAGTCTTGCTCGCCACGGGGTGAGGTGGGGCCAAGAGTAAAATACTTGCAATACATGGGTTTGGGGGAGGTTTTGTTTGTGCTTGCACATGTATGTATTATTTATCTGTCGAACTATCTATCTATCTATCTATCTATCTATCTATCTATCTATCTATCTATCTATCTATCTATCTATCTATCTATCTATCTATATCTATCTATCTATCTATCTAATCTATCTATCTATCTATCTATCTATCTATCTATCTATCTATCTATCTATCTATCTATCTATCTATCTATCTATCTATCTATCTATCTATCTATCTATCTAATCTATCTATCTATCTATCTATCTATCTATCTATCTATCTATCTATCTATCTATCTATCTATCTATCTATCTATCTATCTACCTCTGAATTGATAGTTCTTTCAATTAAAAAAAATCTTTCAGCTTAAAAAATACCTTTTACTGAGTGGCTGCTGTATCTTCTGTCAGAAGCATCCTTTATTTTCATTCACTTATGGAAGGTTTTGTGCTGGACTTGCGATCTCAGAAATCGTTCTGAAAGTTATGATGATACAGACAGCAAATTCTTGGTGCCTGAGGCTGGTAAGTCCTCAAGCTGATAATGTACAAAAAAAGAATTTTTAGATCTATAGTGCCAACTCCATTCTCATGAGAGGATCTAAGAACAGGCTCACGGTGCTTCTCACTATGATACACAGAGCGTGTTGAGCAATATTTTACTCCTTCATTTGTTAAGATGGAGTTCCAGGAGGGGGCATAGCTGAGCCAGAAAAACACACAAATATTGTTAAAACTGTTCATACAAGTAAGATATGTACAAGCTGGTAACAGCTTTTTTTGATTTGGCAAGGAGGTTTCTTACCAGGGTTCACAGCAAGCTGGATGTGGACTGGAGCAGGGTAGGAATCTTGGGAAGGATTTGCAGGTGATGACAGTGAACACATTTGTACAACAAAACCTGTACAAGACTAAAAGGATCACAGCTCCAGCGTGCAGCTGGCCTAGAAAGTACAGGTTGGGCTTAGTATGTTTGGTTTGGGTTTTTTCTTTACATCCTTGTTGTGGACACTCTGGAAATCCCAGAGATAAAAATATTAGATTGTAAGATGATAAGTGGTCCTCATGGCTCTTCCAAGATGGTTTTAATAAAAGGAAGGGAAACAAAAAAACTGTACTTCCCTCCTTGAAGGATTGCAGAGAAGAACTTATGACTGTCAGTACTGATTAAGCAAGAAACTATCCATTGCTGCAAAACAGTGTTTGACATATAAAAATACAACAATCTGAATTAAATCCATTTACATTCATCTCAATTGCTATGTATACCATTCCCCTCTTAAAGGCGAACTTAAAAGCTTTATTCAAAAAAACCCTCAAACCATAAAAAAGGGAGATAAAATGCCTTTGTAAAGTCTCTTGCAGCTATAGGATCTCGCATTATTCGCATTAGGAAGAAATTAACAAATAAACACAGGGAAAGCAGCAGTTACAAATACAGCAATGTTTACTGCTTCCCACTTCTCGCAGATTATTTAACAATTAAATTAGAGGAGGAGTGCTTTTCTTTTGTGATTGGTGATGTTGGAACTACAGAACAAAACACTTTCCAAAGAAGTGAATGTAAGGATATGGTTTTAAACACAGCAAAGCTGATAAAATGCAGTCCATGTCCCCTTATCCACCCTTAGCTTTAGCCCTAGTAGATTAAGTGGTGGTGTCCATTTAGGCAGCAGTTGTTGCCTCAGCTTATGTGGATCATCAAATTGAAATCTACCCCTTTTGGCCTTCTTTTTCCCATTTGTGACTGATTTTTACATAGCCTTCCTCTTGTGGCTGAAGAGTCTTTTCAGTTTTGTCTCTAAGATTAATCACAGAATAGAATCATAGTATCATAAAATCATTAAAATTGGAAAAGGCCTCCAAGATTTTTGAGTCCAGTGTTTGACCCAACACCACCATGTCAACTAAACCATGTTATTACGTGTCATGTCCAGTCATTTCATGAACACTTCCAGGGATGGTGACTCTGTCACCTTCCTGGGCAGCCCCTTCCAATGCTCAACCACCCTCTTCACGAAGAAATTCTACCTGATGTCCTACCTGAACCTCCCCTGGTACAGCTTGAGCCTATGTCCTCTTGTAGTGTCACTAGTTACCTGGGAGAAGAGGCCAACCCCTTTCAGGCAGTTGTGGAGAGCCTCCTCTTCTTCAGGCTAAACAACCCAAGATCCTCCTCAGACATTAAGTATTATGATATCGTTTTACTTTTTGTCTTCAATTGGAAGGTTAGTGTTGTTTCCAATGCAATTCTTGCTATTTCACTTTCAGGAAAAAATAAATTCCAGTCAAAGAACTTTGTGAAATTTTTTTTATGTATCTTCTTCCTATTTATTTTGCTACATTAGCAGGCCACAAATGATGCAGGGACTGTTTGGACTTGCAAGTTACTCTTTCCAGCTGCTCCTCAGACCTTTAAAGCAGATTAGAGAGATGTGCTGCCAAGATGCCTGTTCCAGCTCCCACTGCCACTGCTAGAGATGGTGTTGCACAGAGGGGCCTATCCTGACAGGCCAGGCTCAGGTCCTCACCAAAGGCTCACAGTCCGCTGGCAAACTCTCTGCTTTCCAAAAGAAGAAGTCATGCAAGAGGCAAAGGGCATTGTGACCAGACATCAAGAAGACACAAGATATGAGTCTAACATGGTAATGATACAGCAGTGTGTGATAACAAGGAGTTGAAAAGCACTTCAGCATGTTGGATGATCTGTAGGTGGTCAGGACAGAAAGGTAACATGAAGTGTGGTTTGTATCCTCAGCATTCACATCCCATTCCTCTGAAAGCTTCAATCACCCCTGTGAGAACAGCGATCAGTTTTCTTTTTTTAAATTATGCTGTTCTTTTGGCATCAGATGGCTGAAAGTTCCTGATGGTATTTAATGCTGTGCAAAAGAAAAAAAGTCTTTTGTGGGTTTAAGAGTGATTGTTCCATTGTGACAGTTTGTAAGTAGGAGGCAGTGGCAGAATCAGGATGCAAAATTCACTTCATATAGACAACAGGTGAATAGGAAAATGGGTCAGCCTACTCAAGTAAAGGGGGATTTATAATTGTCAACATAGAGAATAGGAACATAATAAAAATATCCACTGGAACATAATCTTTCTTAAATTTCAACTGCAGTTTAGTTACAAAAATACTAAAGGCACGTGATGGAAATTCTACCTTATTTCCAATAGATCCTTCTGTAAATGTCCTTAGTAAATTATCAAGACATCATCAAAGCAGATCAAATATAAGACTTGCGTCTCTGTCTTCAGCAGTTGTAATAAAGCGGCGTATCCCTTCAGAAGGGTAAGAGTATACCAGCAGGGATGGCATCAGAATATGTTTTCATTTATCAGCATTAAGATTTTGGTGGAAAACATTCTGATTAATAATTAATTGATGATGTGGTGATCGTATTTGTGTGAGTACTTTGCTTTCCCGTGAGCTCTGTCTTTACCACATCCCAGTATAGCATTAGCAGTGTCTGTCTTTTGCTTTATTGTTCAAGTTCAATAATTTTTTCCATCTCCAGAGCCACTGCAGAATTCATAATTGAACAACTCTATGTAAAGAAAAAGTGCCTCTGCCATAATTAAACACTCTCTTTGTGCTGCAAACATCGTAATAAATCAATCAACATGCTGAGATTGTTCAAATTACTATAATTCTTATATCTCAAACTCTGATAATAGTCCCTTAATTTCAAAGCTCATAAACAATGGTTACATAAGAAATAATCTAAAGGAATGGTAAAGGGAGGAAAAATGCAATTTCTCTGGAAACTGTGACCATATTGTATTCCATCCAAAATGTCTAGCACCAGCAAGGCAGTGCCTGTATGTTAAACACTTAGCAAACCCCACAGCATTTCTCCTTCACCTTCCCATGGTATAAAATTTAGAATAATCATCTTGCTGCATGTTGCAACTCCTACTAAACTTCCACTGTTGTTTTTAATTGTGTAAGGATCTAAAATACATACGCTCTCCTGCTAGTCCCCAGCTTCAAAAAAACTCATCAGGAAATGAGTAGCACAGAAATATTGTGCAAACTCTAGGCTGATGTTCAGGGTGATCAGAAACTAACCTTTAACTAAAATGATATCCAAGATTCCTTCTCTATCACTTCTAGAGCTGGACCTGGCAAGGACAAGCAACGTCCCTAAGACTTGTAATAAAATCAGCAAAATTAGCACAGCATGGAAATGTAGCATATTAGGAATATTTTATGCATGAAGATGAAAAACTACGGAGCAAGAGGTAGAAGTATTTCCATGCATAGTATAGCAGTCACTTCAAGATGAAACATTCTTTGCGTCCCAGGAATTCTTGTCTGTACTGATTCATCCACACATCACATTATGTCTGAATCTTTTTTTCCAATTAAACAGAATGCAGTCTTAATATCTGATTGTTTTTCTGGCAAAGGCACTGTGTTTTCCTCTTGTGCTTCTTAAACAGAGATGCAGATTCTTAAACAGCTGGGCATTCAACAGAAATGATCTCATTCTTTAAATCTGTAATGTCAAAACAAGACAGAAATAACCTTCGAGTGCAATGAATATTTTTGACAAGATTAAGGTCCCACACAGGAAATGGGACATGGAATTGTTTTTAAGATCTTTAATACGTGTCTGCCAGAAGAAATCTAAACTGATTTTTGGAAAGGAAGGATGAAGTGGACTGAGAATTTTCTTGTGGCTGTCCCATAATTAATGTTATTGTTGCCAAGCTAATTTATAATCACTAAAAGCCTCTGCTTTCCCCTTTGGCTGCATGAGGAATTTGACTGCAGGATGGAGTAAGTTTTTCCACTAGCTTGGGTAATCCCTGCTCTCCCCACCTATCACTAAAACCATTCTTTACATCAATGTGGTTTTCAGCTGCACTTGAGACCTGAAAGCAGAATTCTTATCAGTTATTGAAATAGATTCCAAAATATTGTGACTAATGCTACTGACAGAGCTATAAAGCATCATGCCAATAAAGGGTAAGGTCTAAAAAAAATTATCTTTGTATTCCTAGGAAACTAGAATTTTTATATAAGCCCTGAAGTATCAGGGTTTTCCAAGGCTCATTGTGGCTCTGTGAGTGCTGGAGTCCTCAGGCAGTAACAGAAGCAGTGACCAGGTATGTGTGCACCTTCCTGAAAGGTCCTCTGCTCCTGCTGCCTGCACACCACTGCATAGTGCCAAAGTACCAGGCAATTTTTGGAAGTGAGATGAATCATCTAATTTGCCTCCCTCGGGAGTTTTGGGGGGGGTTAGCCTTTGTTTTGGTTTTGTTTTGTGGTTTGTTTCTTTTTCTGGGTCAAGAGTTTGAGTAAATTTTCTGGGTAAGCTGGAACAGACTGAACCTCCAAGGCAAGGAAAAGCTGTGAATGGAAGAAGAGCTCCTGCTCAGAAAGGCCTGACTTTCTTACATTTACTTGAAAAGTACTTCTGCTTCTATACATGTGCTTCTGGGCTCTAGGATATAATTTAGCAAACTGGATACTACGGTCTCTGGGAATAGCTGCAAGGGGCTTTGGAGCAGTGGTGTGGAAAGAGCTACATCCTTCCTGCAGCAGACAGCAAGAGCAGCAGCCAGCCCAGCATAAAGTCAGGCTACAGTCAGCAGTCCCGGTTAATCTCAATCTAAATCCTGCCGGAAGCCCTGCAGCAAACAGTGTTGGACAAAGTCTTTGATGGATCTGCCACAAACGTCGCTTACTACCTGACCTTCTGCCTCAAGTTCCATTTCTTCCCAGCATCCTGGCAATTACCCAGGCTGTCAAACAGGGACTACGTGTCTGCACTTTCTTTTCTGGGGGAAGAGGGAATTTAGGAGAAGGTGGGAATTTCAAGGCCAGTATCTGTGTAAAGCGTGGGGCATGGGGAACCATATCCAGCAAATTGTGTTTTCCATGTCCCATGATCTCAAGTGTCAGAATATGGTGATCCAGATGAACAGCAAACAAGCTGTCCTGCATTGCAGAGCCAGGCTGTCCTGTGTGCTGCTATCACAGGCTCCAGACCACTTGGAACTGAGCTCTATAAATATACATCTCTTATGCCCACCTCACTCATTTTGCAGTTTCCTCAAAGACATGACAAAATTGCTTGAAAATAAAGCAGCTTTGTCCATATGTAGGTGTGGATAATGTCACAAATAATTAGAGCTTGTCAGAAACAAAAACACTGAGACGTTTTTAATATTTTGCTCTAAATCAGGACATTTCTAAAATCATAGAATCATAAAATCATAGAATCATAGAATGGCTTGGGTTTGAAGGGACCCTAATTATCATCTAGTTCCAACCCCTCTGCCATGGGCAGGGTCACCTTTCACTGGATTTGGCTGATCAGAGCCCCATCCAACCTGGCCTTGAACACTTTCAGGGATGGGGCATCCACAACTTCTCTGGGCAACCTGTTCCAGTGCTTCACCACCCTTACAGCAAAGAACTTCCTCCTAATGCCTAATCTAAGCCTACTCACTTTTAGTTTGAAGCCATTTCCCCTTGTCCTGTCACTACATGCTCCTGTGAAAATGAGAAATTCTCAAGCATTTGAATTATAATTATAAATATAAAAATGATACAAAGGCATTTTAACACAGAAGTGAAACACTTCCTTAACACATTAACCTTTTAAAGAGGTAGAACAAACACTATTCACTTAAATGTATTTTCTTTTAATTTTCCACTTAAAAGTATTTTTTTTAACCTGACGTTACACCATTCTAGAGAGAGGGTACAGAAACACAGCAACCTGTTTCAAACACCGTCACCACGCAGCCACCACGCTGGGCTCTTATCAGGCACTCTGTATTGCTGTGTTCTACACCTGCACAAATAGATGTGCCCTGCCTTGGGTTTCCATGATGGGAAATCACACACTAGTCTATCTAGAATGGATCACACAGATACGAGATGGGCAGAGCTATGACCAAAAGCTGAAAGGGCCTTGCCAGCCCAGGTTAAGTAGCATCACGCTCTCACACGGAATGCTCTATGAATGGGAATCCCCCAAACCTTTTGTCATGGGAAAAGCTGTGCATATAATTTGCATATTCCAATGCTTTTTTTTTGCCTTGGAAAACATATGGTCTTTCATGTAACCTCTTCTGTCAGGAATTCTCTGAAGAACGAAAACTAAATGTGACGCAACATCAAGTGCTGTAGGATGCTGCCTCAGGTCCATCAATTATTCCACCTTTTCTAGATATTTTCCAGGATTGTTCTTCCTCAGCCTGGGACCCTGAGCCACTACTTCATAACATAGTCCAGGTATCATGGAAATCGGTGACTGGTTTCATGAGCAACTTCTCACTGACCCAAACACCCCACAGAAACATCTTTGGTAGACTACAAATAGCACTTGGACACAAAACTACCATGAACTCAGAGTAGATTTCTGGTACAACAGAGAAAAGTGTTTTTGGAAGCCAGTACTTGAACATATTCTTAGATTTTAGAGACAAAAAGACCTTATGCCTCACTACTCATTCATCACAAACCCTTAAATGGAAGTTTACCTACTTCGTGAGAGCAAATTTTGCACAAGTTTTTAGAATTCAAGCCTCTCCTGCACCTTCAGCCTGGTTCCTGTTTCAACCTCCCTTTTTAATTTTCAAGATGCATCTGAATACATTTGAAATGAACTCCCAACTGCTGTCTTTGGCTCAGGAGAAGATGAAGAAGGAAGGAGAAGTTTCTTGCCCAAACAATTATGAAAAGGGACATTTTGGCTGTTGTTCACTGCTGTGTTTTCAAAGTAAATCTTCTCATCTCTTGTTTGTCTGTTCATATACACCCTGGTGGTCTACCTGACTGACACCATCTGTTATTCCTGTGTGGGGGGAGAGAAATTAGTCTCTTCGGTCTCTGTAGGGAACCATATAAAACAAATGCTGAAAACCTAGTTGCTAAGTCTAATATACTGCAAAGGCTAAACCACTGATATTTATATCTTGAGTCACATCAAATTTAGGCTGTGGGCAAATGACCAAATATTTTTACAAGTTGTTGCAAACATTTGTTGACAATAAATATGTGACATGAGTATCCAGGATGTCTATGAGGAATAGGTGTTAAAACAACATTTCTGCAGACAACTGTTTATAATACATTCTTGGAAACTTGCAGCTGAAGTATGTTTGCTGCCTTGACTTAATCTGTAGATTTAATATCTTAAAGCCTGTAATTTAGGGAAAAAGGAGTATTTAAGAAAAACAAGAATGCCTTCAGTGTTTAAACAAATAGAATAAGTATTGGTTGGGGGGTGGGAACTATGACTGTGAAAATTAACCTTGTAAGAGTCCTTCTCTACACTTTGTCTTGTCATATGGGATGCATCATTACTTTATTATGATCCTTTGGATCTGATTTGGGTCAGATTTCTACCTGAACTGATAAAGAAGTGTAAATCCTTAAGGCAAAACCCCCCAATATTAGTTAATTGTATCAGAATTAACTAGCTGGATTGCATGAGGAAACTTGATGAAAAGCTTCAAAGGGTTTTTAATAAATCGGTACTGCAAGCTAAAAAAAATTAATGAATGCTTAAATATTGAAATGTTAGATCTTATTCATAAAAAATCTGGAGGGTGGCCACCTACAATAGCAGTTACTAATATTTCTACTTCCTTTGCTTTAAAAAGAAATATCTCCATAGCTGTGAAATAAGTAGCTTAGAAAACTCTTAAATTACATCCTATGTAGCCTTTTCAGCTGCTTCATTTAAGCAAGAGTAGGCTGACACTGTCATAGTAGTGTCAGATGTTGTTTGCTTAATAAAATATCTTTCTGATTAGACTGTGGGCAGATATCTTGGCATTAGAGCTATTAGGCTGTGGTGGATTTCACTGAGTTTAGGAATACATTTCTCTTAAGCATTTTATTTCTTCTTTCAGGCAGTAAAATTAGAATTAAAGACATACTCCTCTTTCTACAATCAAGGCACACTGGGAAGGACCTCCCAAACAGCCCTTACTGTGACTGTGATCTTTTCCTTGCTTGCAGGGGACAATAACCCGATGTTTTTTCAGGAGACATCCCCTTGAAAGAGACCTTGAACCTTCTTCTGAAAGATCTGTTCCTATTTGGTGCTGTCAAATTAAGTTTCTCTGTTTCAAGACAGCAGTCTTTTGTGGATGGCTGGGGCTTTCCTGTTATTTTTCTCCTACTACTCCCAAGTAGTGGGATAGGATCAACATCTTTCTGGAGGTTTTGCGGCAGTTTCCAAAAGTGCTAAGTCACAATTAAACATGCAGTACCACACCCCATGGATTTTCTGCCATAGGGGAAGACAGAGACTTAATGTCTTTTTGCCTGAAGATGTTTTCATTACTGCCCGGCGAGGTACTAATTTATATCCCAGAAACTGACTATAAAATAGCAAATATCAGAGTGGTATCATATTTACCTTGAATTTATAGTACTATGTATTACCTAGCAAGGTGCAAGGCAAGGGGGATTCATGTCCCCTATACCATATATATCAGGGCCCTAAGTGATTACTGGGTGTAACACCACGTAAATGTAATACAATTTTGAGGGTCATTATCATGGTCTGCTACAATGGTGGTAGATGCCACACAGTCTTAAAAAACATAGAAGGTACCAAGAAACACTATGTTATCATTAGTAAGCAGTTTAGCTAAGAGATTTCTGTGAAGACTAAAAGTGGTAAGTATTCTCTCATCATAATTAACTCCAGTACTGTGGACAGTAAAGGTCAAAACTGAAATGTCTGGCAGACTCAGGGACTGACTGCATGTTGCCGTGACCTAATTCTATCCAACTTACTACAGAGACTTCTTTATGAAAACCAGCAAAATAATTCAATTAGAATGGGAAAAAATCTGGTAATTTCTACAATTTCTTTCTTGTATAAGAAGAGAGAAAATAACATCTCAGAGCTGACTAGCACCACCACAGTGAATGTATATGCTATCCAGTGACAGAGAACATTCTCTCACTCACCTTAAAGTGATTGTGATAAGCTAATTAAGTTTTTTATACTCTGTTAGATGATTGTCTGCTTATGTGTGAAGGAGATTTGGTGCCTTCAAGGTTGACAGAATAAACATTCTCCCTAAGCAGTCCCAACGCTGCCTCTAGACACAGCCTATTGCAGCTGTGCTACAAGCACTAGCCCCTGGGCAGAAGCGGAGACGGCAACTGGTTTATGTAAGAATTGAATTGGTCTTAGGCCCACAGTTAAGATTTCCTCTGAATACTGTGGAAGGAAAGACTGAGTGGCCTTTCTTCTTCCTTTGGCTATCAATAATTGACATTATTTCTCTAGTTCCGCTGCCACGCACCTTTTTCCTTGGCTTTCAGTTTACTAGTGAAAGTAAGGGCTAAACAGAGAGCATCCACAAGGCAGGGATTACCTGCCACCTCCTTCCCTTTAGTGACAGTCACCCGGAGCAAGTAGGGAACTGTAAAACAGGGAGATAAAAAATAAACATAGGATTTTGAAGAACAGCACTGAAGATGCTGTATCATAGCATGTACATATAAAGACTTATATCAGGAGCAGTTGGGTTTGCAACCCCAACTGGTTATTGAAATGTGCAAAGAGCTATTGTTTAAACACACATTCTGCTGCCATGGGGATGCCACATACGTGTCCCACTTCCACAAAGAAAAGCATACACGGCTTTGCTGGTTGCAAATCTGTGGAGAACAGTCACCACTAATGAGGCTTTGTTTTTTTTGCTTTCCTGTGAAAAAAATCAGCAGCTCTTTTTCATTTACAGGCATGAAAAAAGGGACAGGGAAGATGCTGACTTCCAAACTCTGCAAATCCTAAAAGAAAATGCAGTCCAGTGACAGGTAATTTATTTATTGTCACTCTGTTGTGAAATCACCCTATTAATTTCCCACCACTGTGGGTAGATTAGATACTATGCATTCAGGGAGAATAAATACTGTGCATTCAGGTGGCTTCAAGTGTAGAAATAAGTTGCTTTCAGAGGTCAAATAAACTGTCATCTTGGTATATGAGAACCCATTAATAGAGTGAGGGTGGGATGCAGTTGGGAAGAATAAATTTTAAAAGACATTTAGTTGAAACTAATTGAAGGTAGGTACAAAATCTAACTGGGCACCAATATGCAAAGAGTAATCATTAATGGACCACTGTTTAAGTTGTAGGATCAATCAAGCAGCATTTTTCTATAAGGCTTGGGGCTATAGGAATCTGGGCCAGGTCCAGTTTCATTCAAAGTTTCATGTGCAACCTGGATGATGGACTAGGGACCATTTCTATTAAATTTGCAGACAACATGAAACTGCGGGAGACTGAAAGGATATTGCCTGACAGGATTAGAACTCAAAGGCAATCTGACATATGGGAAAAAAATTCAGAAGACATGAGAGGGGAATTCAGAGGAAGTGATGCAAAGCTGTGCACTTAGGCCACGTTTCCACAATCATATTGAGATCTGTGCATTGTTCAATCACCCACCTTTACTACTCAGCTCAGTAGCAGTTATCATGTTTAACATCACCATTTGTAACCTTTTATTGCACGAGCAACACACCACATTCACCTCTACCTGGAGCAGCAGCAGTAGGCTGTATATCTACCTGGAAGTGGTCAGAAAGCTGTGTGAAGAGGTATGGATCCATCCAACGTACATCACACACATCAGAAAGGGCCATGCAACCGTACAGCAGTCAGCAGTACTAAATCTGGGCTGCTGTAGTCCTGCCATCTGCAGGACTTCCCAGCTACATTCCCATCCTTTTAATTTTGCTAGCATTGCTTCTAACGCAACCACATGCTGGGACAGTTCAGGGGGCTGACAGCTGGCTCCACCAAGAAAGTGGTTATTTCTCAGCCAGAGTAGCTGTCAGTCAGTTCACCACATAATTATATGAGCCTGTGCAATGACAGGGATAGGAACATGCATTGTTAGGTTGAGTAGGGCAGCAGGACCCCAGCAGCTGGGATATGATCAGCTTCAGGTACCACAGGACTAGAGAAAGAGGACTCAACTAAGACTTGAAGAAGTCACAGCTGCCATGTAGACAAAGGGACTCCCCCTCCAAAATCATCTTGCTCCATGAGAAAAGAGATGTCTCATAGCTATGAGATGGGCTCCAAACATGGGGGATTGACAGTAGAAAATGTGCTTGATCACCTGAAGGCCAGAGGAATAGCCCGTAAAGGAAAGAGAGATCTCAGACTAACCTTAACAGGATTCTACTTCTCTGCTGTCTCCTGTATGGTATTTGCAGGAGCAAAGAGGAGCAGATGGCACAAGACAGAGAGCAAGATGCCTAAATGGAGCCACGGTCACCACCTGTGCCTGCCACAGCTTGTTCACTCACCCAGGATAAACGGGGGGGCAAATTGTGGAGAATGCCCTGACCGACTGCACTGTGCACAGGCCCTGACTGCTGCTTGCTGTGCTGTGAAATTATGCATATGCTCGAGTAAAAGCAGTAAACAATTGTTTCCTGCAAATCTTGCTACCCGTGTTTTTTTTAATGGTGTTTTTCCTGCTTTGCATCCTAGACCTCCAGCCTCCGCAAAACCTGGCTCAGGGCTGACACAGCCTAGATCCCACAGGCTGCCATTTCATTGATTATTCCCAACACTTGTTAATAACCCCCCAAATTACTCTTGCAACTTTTCTGCTTGGCTAAAGAGCAAAGACAAGCCTAAGTTGTTAAAGTGTAACAGGATTTGTTAAAATGTAACAAGGGCTGAGATACACAAAGAAAATGTCAATTCTTAAAGACAGAGGGACCCTCAGGAACTGCAAAGGTTTGAATCCCACAACGTTTCCCACTGCATCCATCCCATCTAGTGATCCGTACAATTCTCTGTTCCGAAGTAAGATGGATTTTTCAGAAGGAATCTTACTCTTCTGGGGAAATATAACAACTGCCATACTTAGGGCACAAATGTCAAGGGTGGTGTAGTGGGGGAAGATGCAGTAGAGCAGCATGTGGCAAAAAGTGTAATGGTCCCTTGGCCACTGGCACTAACTCTTCATCACCTGCTGTCACTTCAACAAATGTGCAGAAGGCATGATCACCTAGACAGAATCCATAAGGGAGCAATAAGAGCAATTGGAGGTCCAGAAACATACAGAAAGTTTAGAAGAATAAGTGATATTTATCCTGTGGAGGAAAGACAAAGGGAAGCCTCATAATAGTCTTCAGAACTTTCAAATGGTGAGGAGCAGAGCACTGGAATTAAACTGTTTGCAATGATTACACTCACTCTAAGTCTTTAGGAGCTGCTCAGATAAGGCCCTGTGAGGAATATGGTGGTACAGTCTTGGGATGACCTGATGAACTGTGTCACCTCTGCCTAAATTTTTATGATTTTATAATTAATATACATCATCGCATTTCCATCCCAGAGCAGACAAGGTAATAAAGAGATTCACTGGATATGGAAGAGGATTATGGAGATTTGGTTAAGAATATTGCTGCAATCGGAGTCCCCTCTTAGCACTCTGAAAGGATTCTGCACAGAACTCAGAGGCCCAGAGAACTCTGCAAGCCATACTACTAATGCCATTCCTCCTCAGTCACCAAGTTACTACTCAATTACTCTTTTAATTACCTTTATTATAATTTGTTTTATTTAATTTCACTCAAGTAAGAAACAATTACTCATCTTTACTAAAACCAGAAGCAATTTATAATTTGTACTTGTGTAAATACTATATATTGTCACCTATTTGGGCCCTATTCTCTGGATTTAGGACTGGTTGACAACATTAAGATCTTTATCCAGCTCTTCTTGAGTCCTTCAGTGTGTTGCACTAACAAGTACGGTCTGGGAAAATGCTTCTGGAATCACCTCCTGTCTTTTAAGATAGCATCAGAATGGTTCCAGTAATTATTTTGTCAACCAAAGCCATTTTACTGAACTACCTGCGTAATCTGATTTGAAAGTAATGATAACAATGAAACAGAAAATCAGTACAGGAACTGCTTCAACAGTTCCTGACTCATCAGCTAAATTCCTCTACGGAAATATTAATTTTACTGAGCTTTTCCTCTTTTTGCTGATCCCTTAGCAGATAGCTGGTCCTTTCACTGGTGCACTTGTGCACCTGAATCTCATTGCTTGGGTCATTTCAACTGCCTGCGTGTGCTCACACAGTGCCACAAGGAGGAGGAACCCCCAAAGTGGTCCTTGTTGCATCCAAAAGAACAGGCTGAAATGCCAGTTAGTGCTTTGCTATTCCTTACTCTCCAGTGCTGAATGACAATGCAGAATACAAGTGACAATCATCCAATTCCAGATTGTCTAGTGGTAAAACGAATCTTGGGAGAACAGACGTCCTGGTACACTGCAGGTTTATTCTGAATCCTATTTCCTGTCCCCTGCTTCCAAACACACACTCTCACTGCCTTTTGATTCAAAAGGTTGGCCAGTTTTCTGGGTTCAAGGTGGGTTGTGCCAGGGAAAAGGGGGAGCTGATTGTGGGGCAATTACTGTGTTTCTTTCCTTCATTTCCAAACAAGTTCTCTTTTTCTAAATACAAGAAAAATCAAAACAATAGTATATAATTCTAAAAATCCCATCCTCAAATCTCTCCCATTCAAAACCTGATTAAAAATCTCTTTTTCTTTCTCAGCTTTTTCTCAGGTCACATTACCAGACTTGTGTGGGTGTGCCCTGTCCCATATTTATTTATTTATGTAAGTGATGTTTCTGCCTCCTTTTCTAAAGACAAGCCAAAAAGAACAAAGCACACCCAAAAAATTCCTCTGTTGACATATGCTTTCTTTTGGATGGAGCCAGCTGGTGTTTCAGCTGTTTTTCTTCCATTAAAGTGTTTAGTAACTTCTTACTCTTAAATGAGGAATTTTACACATAACGATATGCTCATCCTTGATGAGTGTCCTGATAAATCCTGATTTTTTACTGCAATATAGAAATTCAGGCCAAATGGGGAAGAATATAACAAAACAATCCTTTTATTTTTCATCTGAATTTTGCAGAGGTTTCATATGTGCTTAAATTAGCTTTGTAGACTGTACTTCCTTTGGTCTTTGTCTTCTCTTCTGTTTATTTATACTATTTTAGCCCATTCAGCAATATTCAATAAATAATCATTTCCTTTCTGTTAAAAACTGCCATTGCAAAGTATTTATTCCAATGCGTGTTTACTACTGTTTTAGCTGAAAATCACCATCACCACCAGGCTGAGGAAGCTTAATTCAATAAGTTGTTAGTGCAGCCTGGTGATTAAGAATTTAAGTCACAGAAATCAGGAAAATGAAAGTAAACACATCTACAGTTTGGCTATGTAGTATACGCAATCCTGCACAAAATGAAAGTCAAGCAATTTATTATTTCTATTACAAATTGCATACAGAATCAAAATACCCCTAATTTATTACCATTTTTATAAGCATATGACAGAAGGAGCCAAGAGAAATGTATTTCCCATTGATACTGACTCAATAAGCCTGATTCACCTTGAGGCTGATTTCCAGTTTGCAAACTCAATAGATGCCCATTGTGGAAGAAGGGCTAACACATGCTTTTCCAACAGAAAACTCCTCAGAAAGGACAGAAAACATCCTGGGATTTTTGAGACATAAAAAATTAATGTGCCCTGCCCATTCAAAGGACAGAAGGTTTCTTAGTATTCACTGAACAGAATTGTTCTTTCCTTTTCTCAGATTGAAAAAAATAGTGCTTTGCGAGATTTTATCCTAGAATGACTGTGCCATGCAATGTCTTGGCTACCCCAAGTGATGAGAGCAGCTTACAAGATGAGCTCACTGCCAGATATTCAGTCTTGCTCTGGTCCACCTTTACTATGCTACTCATGCAGGCATCCCTCTTCCACTGCAATTTTCCTGCTGCCTCCCCACCTTCATACCAGTAAGATGTTCTTCGTTTGAAACAACACACTTTGCTGTACGTACTCGTCTCATCTGAAAAGCTTTAAATCATCCTGGGACCTCCTTAACAAGACAGACTCTAATACATAGTCTTTGTTTAAACATTTGTTGGCAAGTTCCTCGTGAGACATACAGTAAATTCAGTCAAATGAAAAAGCAGGTCACCCCACTGTACCTTGCCACTGAATCATTGCATATCTCCCATTCCTGCGCTTCACATGCAAGTACACTTTGCCACTCCATTACATTTTAGCTATTTTCCTTTAATTAAGGGAGTCCAAAATATCACCAAATCAAAGTTTTGCAATTCTTCTGTCAGTAAGTTTTATAAATTCTTGGCATAAATGAAAGCTTTGTTACAAAATGAGGTCAATAAAGGACTGCTGCATTAGGTCACTGAAGAGCTCATGCAGCAGGTGTTATACAGTGTCAACTAGTCAAAGTGAGCTGCCAGTAGCAAACCATGACAATGACAACAAAAATGATAATAATGAGTAGCTGCCTCACGGTTGTGTGGAGTTTTCCACAAAACCCAGCACTTTTCATGCAAATATAAAGTCAGAACCTGCTAACAATAATGTATGAAAATAACACACTGTTTTGCAACAAACAAGCATTATGTTAATGCACAAAGCCTAAACACTCTTTTGGACTAGATAATTATCCCCTCTGTATTTCTGGAAAGGCAGAATTGTGCAAGGGAGAACTGCACTAGCTCAGACATGTGGTCAAATAGTGGCCCAACTGAGACCTCAGTGCTTGTGGGTACATTTTATTATTGCTGTAACATAAGAATAATTCGTGGTAGCGAGATACAGAACCATTATTCTGCAAACTCCTGTAATACCGCTTTAATTTTCATTCCCAGAGTTTTCCAGACAGTGCTTGTAGTCTATAGCAGAGCTGAGCTAGCATCACACAGCACCAGGGAAGAACAGAGCATTAAAACAAATAATGGACACAGGCTGTCACAGGGAACTCAGAATGAGGATAGAGAGAGGTCAAGCACCACGAAGAGGTCATTTTATGTAAACAGAAGTGGAGAGCACTAAATTTAGTCAGCTGATTCTTTATCTCATATTACATTTTGCCTGAGCATTCGGCCGTGGGATACAAAAATGCTAATGTGACTCTGTGGATATTCTTGAAAGCATAATAAATTTGAAGAGTAGATAGATAATCTCATAGAAATAAATACTTTGGACCATGCTGAAAATGGCACTCAGGACAATACCACTTAGACATTAGAGATATTACAATAATTGGTTCAATGTAAAACAGATAGCTAAAGACATTGGATTAGTTCCCAGGAGTGTCCTATAATACATCGTTGAAGATGGGTTCTTTAATTGAATGTGTACAGGAATAGAAATAACAGCTTGAGCCATACACAGTATGTCACAAACCTTAACAATTATGGCTATGTTTCATTTTGCACACCATCCCATCCCCATAAAATAGCCCGCTTCAAATTTAAAGGTACAGAATCCAGTGTATTTGCTTAAGTGGATTTTTATATTCTTTGAGGAAGGAAATACATCCTCCTGCTTTTTACTGAAAAGAACCAAGTACAGTCCTGGAGCAATATAAATAATAAATCTCTCTCTTACGCATTTATAAAGAGTCCATCAGTATGATACATATTTAACACACATGCACTTCAAATTTCATTATATATGTATGTGAAAAATTTACTCCACTTTCTGGGTTTCCATAAATTGTCCTGTATAACTGGTTTAAAAATATGGGCTACATATTTTTATTTTCCATTTTTAATTTTTTTCCCATTTGTTTTAGTTTATAGAAGCTAAAAAACTGTTTGCAACTACCTTTATCCTTTTTTCTACTTGAGTAAAGTGGTATGCCTCAATTTTTGAAAAAGAGTTGTGAATATCTAGACTGGTCTCTTGTTTTAGTGCAGGAAATGAAGAATTTTAATTAATAGAGTGTACCTACCCTATTCTGGTTTTGCACTTATACATGTGGAAAAATAAATACAGAGCAACTCAAGCCATAAAGACCACAGATCAATATGATCAAATAATCAGACATCCTGCATTAGAGAATTTCCTCAATTATTCTTTTTTTTCGAAAAGACAAGTATCATAAAACAAATAATCTCTACTGTGCACTGTAATGGCTCTCTTATCTTTTCTATCATAAGACAATAGCTTTGGAAATAAAGTGTTATCTGTAAGTGTAAAGCTAATGAAAATATGTGAATGGAAATCATGTGATTTCCTTGGAATGTTATATTAAATCTCTTGATTGACTCATAAATTGATTTTAAATTACTGCACTAATTCTTTTCCCTTGGTTCGAAATGAAACAATGTAGTATTTACTCAACAAGTTTTCCAACATTTAAAAAAAAAAACCACCTCAGAAAAAGTCTGAGCTGCTTTCAAAACAGCATTTGTCCTTTGAAGCAGATACTGGAATTCTTTATGTTTTTGCAGAATCTATTATTCTCTTACAGGACAAAATTAAATTGCAAAACCATAAATGTCAAATTAGGTTGCTTGCAGTTTACACCAGAGTAGCCTCATTCCAGAAGCGTTCAGAAACCACAGGAGGGAGTGGATTGCATCAGCTCTCAATCCGGTGAAGATACTTTCCATGACTCGCCATTCCTGCACACAGCAATTGTTGGGCAAATCCTCGTGCTCAGCTTACTCTGACCCACATGGACAGTCTAGTTCTGTGGAGCAGATTTCCTTCAGGAACCGCTACTTGGGCTGCTAATGCAGGGGAATTAAGGGGCTGCCTTGGGCTCTTACACACATCACACTAAGCAACTGCACTGCACACAAGCACTGCTGCTTTTGAATTTTCAATGGCAAGTCAGTTATTGGTATTTATTTTTTTATTTCTTTCATACGATATTGTAAATGTTTATGTTAACATAAATGAAGGATTTTTAAAATTATTTTTAATCATCTGCTACATACCAAGCAACACTTTGGCATGTCATTTGTTTCTCTTCATAGATAATATGCTCAGAGCCTTTTGTGCTGAGGCATGAAAAGTTAATTACTTGCAGCACAGGGTATATATTACATCTCCTTGGATTCTAAGTGTTAGTATTTTCTGCATGGACTATTTAAACCTTTTTTTGAGGTAGTATTATTTTTTGGTGTTGTTGTTATTTTAATGTACATTATGATTGTGTCCTTTTTTCATCCTACATGGATTTTAGCAATGGATTGTTTTGTCTTTTTCCTTTCGGTACTGGTGACACACTCTTTTAGCTACTGAGAACTGTGTATTCATTACACTTTTCACTGTCTTTTAGATATTAGATAGTGACACCAGAAGAAAGATTGTGAGACACCTTAAGAGAGTTAGTGTAACTGTTCAAACACAAACAAAGCTGATGTAAAAGGACTGAGCTTTGTGGCATTCACAAGTCTGTACATTTCTACTGAAGTTCGTCACTGTCTGCCACTAATCCTACAAAGCTCGGTAGGGATCAGCTGCTGATAACACCGATGAAAGGGGGTCTTTGTTATAACACTCTTGTTTTTTGTACATATTGAAGACCTTGTGAGCCTCATTCAGATTGTCTGTTACTTAGCAAATATTAACAGTGTATATAACAGTGCTTCTGACAAATCTGTATTTTCTCAGGGGTTTTTTCCTGTTATTTCCATTTATCACAAATGTTTTTATTTATAATTCTTGCTTATGATTTCATTCGCTATCCACAGTAAATGCCCCATGAATAAACATTTGATTTTTTTAGACTTCTCTTTAGTGGCAAAATAATGACTGCATTGATAAAGTTCAAAGCTAGAATGTTTTGCCTGTGGTGGATTTATTATTACCATTACAAATGTTGTGTTCAAAGAGTTAAAGTTACTTAGTTATCCCAATTCTCCCTGTTTAATGAAATTATTTTGTTTCCTTAAACTGTGTTTAATAACTAATAAGGGAGACTGGAAAATTAATACACATCTTGCTGTATTGATTTAGTTTTATTTCATTCTTCCATTCTGTTTTCTCTCGGAAGTCTACAAGCCTTCAGGTCCTATTTAATCTATTCATTTCTGACATGCACATCTTTCTACTGCCTAAGCGCCTGTGCTGTTCTTGAAACAGCCTCAGAGATTATTTAAATCCATATGCTTTGCTTTTTCAGCTGTTAACCATTTCCCGCATAATTTTATTATATATTCCAAAACATTAAAACTGTACTCTAAGAAACTTCATTATCATATTAGGTTTAACTTAGCACTGAACTGCATTATCCAAGTACAGTCCCTACATCCATTGTCCTGCAACTGCAGGAACAGTGCTAGACCTTCCCCTGAATTCTGAAAGTGCCTGGCAGCAATTCCAGGATTGCATTTTGAAATGGATAGCTACTAGTGTTGAGGGTATTGACCTAGTAATAAGTTGTGCATAAATAGGGAGGATGCAAGCAAAGCTAAGACTGTAGTGCTGTGATAAGTGCAATGAGAGTGGACTGCATAGTTATTTAAATGACACTGCAGGAAATACAAAGGTGTGCTTAAACCCCACAAAATGCTAAATTCAAACCTGCAAAGTGCAGGGCCACTGTGACTGAAGCAGCCAGATTTAGCAAAGTGACGCACCAAAGTGAGTAAAAGGGCTGGAAGGCACGTCCTGTGTGGAGTGGCTGAGGGCACTGGGTTTGTCTAGTTTGGAGCAAAGGTAGCTGAGGCTTCCTGAGGAGGGGACATGGAGAGAGAGGTACTGAGCTCCTTTCCCTGGTATCCAGTGACAGGACATGTAGGAATGGTTCAAAGCTGCACCAGAGGAGGTTCAGACTGGACATTAGGAAGCATTTCTTTACAGAGGGGGTGGTCAAACACTGGAACAGGTTTCACAGAGAGACTAACTAGCCAAGTACAAGTGCCAGGAGTACCTGCAGAGTACGATCTGGTTCAGGCAAAATTCAAGAGCAGAACCACTACTCTGAAGAGTAGTGCACTGCCATGTCCCCTACCACCAAGAAATTGTCCCACAAAGTAAACTAACATTTCTTACCATTTTCCATGGATTCCAGATCATCAGATGCAGGCAAGCAAAAAATGCAACAGAGGATGGCCCCTGAAAGGCATGCAAGACAGCTAGTTCAATAGAATCATTGAATAGTTTGGGCTGGAAGAGACCTTAAAGATCATCCAGTTCTAATGCCCCTGCCAAGGGCAGACACAGCTTCCATTTGACCAGGTTGCTCAAAGTTCATCATGCCAGACATTCCAAATTCAATGCAGGTGATCTGGAATAGGTGAGGTGAGGACTTTACCATACAAGGATATAGGACTCCAGGCTAGAAGATTTATTTTTGTTTCTAAATGTATTCTCCACTTTAAAGGTCATCATATTTTATTTAACAGACATTCATGAAATGCTTGATCACATATGCTACACTCTTGATTGCAAGTCTGACTCTCAGAGGTAAAACAGCATCATGCACTTTTGTTAAATTCTACTTTGTTTTGCGCCATGCCTCATTGCAATGGGGAAACTTTGAATTTCTATGCTTGTTTTCCATGTTAAAGCCAGGTGAACTTCAATCTTAGTTCTCCTTTTTTGACACGCTTTCTCTACCCTGCATTTCATTTCTTAGTGTTCTAAGTAATTTTTTGAAGACAGAGCAATTTCTAGTTTCCAAATTCCGGTGGGGCAATGGAGCGCTGCTTTTTCTGAACTGAGTTTCAGGAGTCTCTCTTTGACAATAAACTTATGAAAGGAATAAAACTGCTTTGTGTTTGACAACAATACAGGCCATTTTTTCTTTCTAAAAATTTTTGAATACAAGAACATTCCTCTTGTCTTTTCATCTTGTGCCCATGGGAACTAATGTCTCTTCATTCCTAAGCACAATTCAGTTGTCTTCCATGTAAGTGCTGTCACCTGAAACATTGAGGATTCTGGGCCAAAATTGCAATTCTTTAATTTCTCAGATAAGAAATCACCTTATCCCCAAGTTATACATCAGGGACCTGACACAACAGAGCAGTGTACTGGATATGGTGAGTGCAAAGTGGCCCACAGACTGTTGACTGTGACTATTTTCATTGGTAATCTGGCACTGTAGTATCAGAGTAAGACCAAAAAGGCACGTCTGTGGTCAGAATAAGATCAAAAAGTCACGTCTATGGAAAGGCAGTCTCCCCCCATTGTGTAATATTTAGACACAGCTGGACTGCTGACAGGAAGGATGTGGTTCAGTGTGGCACGAGGCTTGAGAAGTGACCCTTCATGATGTTCTTGTGAACATTGTGACCTCAGTAATATTTACAATTGTCTGGGTATTAGAGACTGAGTTTCCCTCTGCTGATGTTACTTGCCACCCCTTGTGTCAGCAGGCTGCTTCGTGGGCCCAGCGCAGGGACTGAATGGTTGGGGTGGTTAGGGATGATGACAGGGTGAGGTAGAGGCTCATCCATGGGAAACACAAACTCCATAGGATGAATGTTAGAAGAATCTTTCTGGGACTATAGCAAGATAACTGTTCAGCAGTTGGAACCCCTGAGGGCTTCCCATCTGATGTGCGTTCCTGAGATGGCCCAGGGGCCTGCAGCTTGATCCACGCAACACAATCCAGCCCGAGGTGCCATGAGAGCGACGGTGCTTGGGGGCATCCTGAAAAGCAGGGCAGACACATGAAGTCTGACCCACTGAAGCAAGTGCTGGATTCTGAAAACCTGGAACATTTGTGTATAACACACAGCAGTGCACACATCCATCCAGGGCATTCCTTACAAATACTGACTCTAAGATACTAATGCCAAATTCAAACCGATAAATGTGGTGCTGCTCTGCCAAACCTCAGCAAGCAAAATCCTGATGACACTGAAAGGTGTACAGATGCAGCCCTGTCCAGTCTCACTTTTGGTAGCATGCTCCCCTGCTGCCCGTTAAAATAATATCTTTTGGGAGTTTTGAGGGAAACAGCAAAAATGCCAACATTCTTCTCCATGTCTTGCCTTTGTCTATGCGGTACCACTTCAGTTGCAGGTGGTGTTGCGACTGTTAGTACTAGGGAAAATAAATCTTTATACATTCTCTACAAAATGGTGAGAGCAATGCAAAGGAACATGATTACATAGAGTGGGAAAAGCATACAATCTCATGTGCTTGAAACAGAGATTCTTAAGTAGGTACTTCCAAATGCAAATGGACCTGAAAAAAACTCAAAAAACTTCTCTGAATTAACTTTTTAAGTTTGCAGAATTTGCACTTATTTGTATAAATAAATAAATAAATCTCTGCAAATAGAGCTATGAGACCAAATATGTTTTCAAATAGGAATTATTTTCAAGTTAATTTTAAAAAAAGAGGGCAGACACACTTTCTATTCTAAAGCTACTACATGCTGTAATCGGTATCATTAAAACATGAGTTAGACTTCCAATATAATAGGAGAGACAAAAATAACCAAATTTGTGCTCTTTTGCATGTTAGTACCCTCACAAATCATCAGAAGCTTCTCCCAAACTGTGGTAAAAAAGTTTCAAAAGTGGAATTTGCCTTGAAACTGTTTCTGAGAAAACTCAAGACTAGGAATTGATACTTCATGAAAAAAATGTAAGACTTCGGATAAAACATCAGGGTTCACTAACAAGGCTCACCACACAGTGCTTTACTTATCTGCTGTGAGTTATATGTACTATATAAATTTTCTGAGTTTAACAACTACCTGCCTGCAAATTGTCACCCAGTAATTAGCAGCTGGCAGACTAGATTTATTTGCATGCTTATTTTTAAAGTTCAAAGATAAGTGATGAGGTTCATGAGACTTTCTATAAACCACCTTTTTGTTGTGTTCCTTAAAATCACCTTTAATAGAATTAACAAATACACCTCAAAATCCTAGTAAATACTGAGTACACACACAGAAGGTCAAGAAAAAATACTTCCTCAAATTATCTGAAGCTATCAAAGAAAGAAATTCTGTGAAAAAAACATTGATATCAAAGAAAGACAGAGCAAATACTATGAAACTATCTGTTATTGAGCTGGACAGTGAAGGGCAGTAATGATATGACTGCTGTGAGGGGAAAAAGAAAGCCTTGCACATTTTCAGTCCTGTCCCAGGCAGCTGCTTGAGGGATCATGGAATATGCTAACTAGATCATCATGTTCTCTCCCTGCTACTCACAAATACTTTAGCATGTCCTCTCATTAAACAGACATTCATTTTGCCTCTCGTCCCTGACATTAACCTCCAACTCCGAACTGTTGAATTTCAAGGACACAAGGTCTTGTGCGCTTTCTCTTACGCTGACCCTCATTCCTGCAATAACTCCCCCTTAAACATCGCAATCTATCTCTTAATCCCTCTTGAAAACCCTACTTAAAATGTCTTAAGAAACATTTGGGTAACAGTGTGTGAAGATCAAAGACTGTAATACAGACCAATAGTGATCCAGTATTTCCTTATATTCAATCAATTGCCTTTGATTAGCTAATTTTAGCTACTGAGATCTCCAGAGGCATCCTTATTGTTCTGTGTTTCTGTAGCACCTGGCCCTTAGTTTAAATTCTTACATACTGGTAGTGATGCAAATAAATATTTTGACATACAGATAAGATTTCTAAAAGCTCACAAACAAACAAATAAAAATACAAGAAAATCGGGTATTTCTAAAACTATCTTAATATTTTGAAGATCTGATGTGATTAACCACAGTGACTGATGTAACCATTACTGCTGGTTTGAAGTCAGTGTTGGAAGAAATGTTTGTACAAATCAAGTGTTCTGATACATGGAGCAGTAGCCTGGGCATATCCAGGAGAGATTAGAAGCTTTTCAGCAATGTGCAGAGCTTGGACCTTTGGAAAAGGTTTTTGTTATTTATTTCTCTTTAGTAGACCTCTAACTGAGTGTCTGGCAATGACATTTTATCTAGTACTGATTACAGATATGAGAGAGAGGCTGAGAGGGAGAGAGAGAGAGAGAGAGAAAGAAAGGAGGAAAGAAGGAAGAAAGGGAGGGAGGGAGGCAGGAAGAAAGGAAGGAAGGAAAGAGGAGAAGCCATGGTGAGCAATCAAGTGGCAAAAAAACAGAGACAAAATTGTAGTACCAGATCCTGCACAAGCAAGCCTCATTCACAGCTTTTGTGTTATGAAGTCATCCCACTTCGACATAATCCAGTTCACAGATTCAAAGAACGGGGCTGGGTGTTGAAATTAAGTGTCATTCATAAATACCTAGAGGCCAGAGTGGACAGGTAGATGATTCTGAGTATGATACTGGAACCAGAAAGTCTAATGATACTCTTGAATGTAACAGTAATGGAGTAGAGAGCCAGGATAGTACCTTTTTGAGGTGTTAGAACTATAAAAACGATGGGCTGAGAAAATATCCTTTCAGTGAGAGAGACAGGACTTGCACACGCTAATACACTAATAAAAGTGTTACTGTAGAGTAGTGAGTTGCAACATGTCAGCTGACCTACAGTCATCATCTGTGTACTCAATTTTGGTTTGTGGCCAAGGCAAAGCAATTCAATTAATTCTGCTCTCTTTAGAAGAGGGGAGTTTATCAGCTTGGTTTATCATGAAACAAAACTGGGAAATTATTTCATTCCTATGTAGAAAAATGCTCATGGGGAGAAAATTCTGAGCACCAAATAACTCCTTAACCACTGAAAAATTGTAATAATAAGTAATAGCTGGAAGACACAGTATTTGTCATTAGCTGATGGCCTAAAACACCAACAGAAGCAGTGAATTCTCCAAACCATTGATATCAAGTCTAGATAACTTCTAGGAAGTTCACGTCTTTAGTTTCAGAAAGAGAAGAGCTGAGTCAAATGCACAGTCTGCCAAACAAAAAGGCCTAGCAATTTCATTGGGATGGCAAATTTTTTAATCTATTCAGTTACAGATCAGAAGATCAGATATCACTGCAATCATCTAACCTAGCCCTCTGTATTAACAGAATATGTAGAATTCGAAGATTCACTGCATGATGATACCGTCTGTCCTGTTTGCAGCTGGGATAGAGTTAACTTTTTCCTTAGTAGCTGGCACAATGCTGTGTTTTGAATTTAGTATGAGAGTAATGTTGATACCGCACTGATCTACTTGTTGCTAAATAGTGCTTACTCGAAATCAAGGACTTCTCAGTTTCCCATGCTCTGCCGGCAAGAAGGTGCACAAGAAGCCAGGAAGATGCATAGCTAGGACAGCTGACCTGAACAGGCCAAACTGGTATTTCGTACCATTAAACATGTTCAGTATATAAATTGAGGTTGGCCCAGGGAACCAACTGCTGCTTGGGGGTGGGACAGGTATCAGCCAGCGGGTGGTGAGGAACTGTACTGTGTATTGCTTGTTTATCTTGGGTTTTAGTCCTTTCTCCTTTTCAATAAAATTATTGTTATTATAATCATTATTATTATAACAATATTTTGTTTTGTTTCTAGTAACAAACTGTTCTTAGCTCAACCCGTGAGTTTTTTCTTTATTTTTTTGGTTCTCCTCCCCACTGGGCAGAGCAGCAGTGAGGGAGTGGCTGTATGGTACTTAGTTGCCGGCTGGAGTTAAACCATGACACAGTCTCAGTTTTATATACTTAGTATCAAACTGAAGATGCAACCACTAGAGGCTGCATTGATATGTTACAGATTTGGACTATACCTGATAGAAGAGCTGTTGTAAAAAGCTAAAATCGAGCAGTATTTGCCTTTCACACTCCAAGTTTTTTATCCCCTTCAAAATATCTAAATAAAGATGCCACACTGGAAGATACAGTAGGCAGATTAAGAATTCTACTGTTTACTAAGTTGGGTAGTACTGTGATAACTGTTTCTCTAAAGGTATCACCATCAGCTGATGCAAAAATGAAGATGGAAGATCACATATATTTTTAGAAAGAATGAATATTTATACTCAACCTGGTCACAAATATACTTACTTATGATGTGACATACAAATACAGATAAGAAGTTTTAATGCATTAACAGCCGAACAATTTATACCTGTACATGCCCTACTAACTGAAACATGCCCAAGTCTTAACAAGGAGAGTGGCAAAGTTATATGGGGACGGAAGTTAAAAGCAAAACAACAGTTGTGATTTTTATCAAAGAAAATAAGGAACAATTAGAATGGAAAAACTAGTAAGAGTTAAAAAAAGGAAAGAACATGCAGATAGTCACTGTTCATTCATCTGATTTACTACAACCAGTTAAATAAATATGGTTGACAAGCTTCATTATTTACGCTAAAGGACCTAGCAAGGATCACAAAGAGCAGTAACGTCTGGGTAGGCCTGCAGTTATTTATTTGGACATTTTACAAACTGCAGCAAAAGAGTACCTGCTTACTCACCTAAATTCCCTGGAAAGTTTTAAAATGCAATAAGAAAGAATCACTTATAGAAAGCTAATAACTGTGTCACCGGAGGGGAGTGAAAGAACCATGGGAGAGTTTTTGAGCCAAAATACAGACTTCCAGAGCTTTCTGCATGAACAGGTTGGAAGTCCTAAGGGTTTGGGGGCCAAGAGAAAGCACTGCCTTGGATCACCTCCCCATATTCCCAATGCAAGCAGCACCATGCCCGCTCGGTAACACCCTGTCAATGTCCCTTCTGCTGCATCACTCACAAACGCCACCACTTGGGCTGAGTTTTGCCCTTTTTGCCTCGATTAATCCTTATGGCTTTATACTGAAGAACAAAGCATGTCCTCTGATATCAGCCCTTCCTCATCGAGTACAGAAAAAGCGTTCTAAGAATTTAGATATAAACGTTACTTCGCCTAAAAGTATTTTTGCACGGACCTCTTGGGAACGACAGCATTTCTCTGCTTTAGCTCCTTCGAAACTAGGCTGCGAACTCGTAACACAGATCAAACTGTTGAAACAAAGATCATGAGCTGTGGGGGAAGCGACTGTCCATGCACCCGCGGGCAGTCCCGGGGGGCACAGCACGGAAACCTGTCCTATGGGCTTCTACCTGCTCCCCCTCGCACCAGGCACGCACCGCGCCTCACCTTGCCCTGCCCTTGGGTTTTTGCTGTTAAACACGATCTGAACCACACGGCTGGATTTGTCCTGCCTGTCGCTGGGATCACCCAGACGGCGCCTGCCACCTCCTGTCCCCTCGGGGCTCGGGAAGAACGGCGGGAGGCAGGGGGTGTGTGAGGGAGGGGGCCGCCATCTTCTCCGGGCGAGGGCGGGGGGCGAGTGCGCGGCGGCGAGTCCGCTCCGGGCGTGCGGGGAAGGCGGCGGGGTCGTGTGGCCGCGCCCCCGCCCCGTGTGTGAGTGAGGGAGGGAGTGACGGAGAGAGGGAGGGGGAAAGCGAGAGGGAGGCGGGGTGTGGAGGCAGCTCCTGCCGCTGGGCGTGTGCCCGGCCCCCGGTGCTGCGTGACCGCGCGGGAGGAGCAGGAGGAGGAGTGTGGGTGCGGGGAATTTCCTTGTGTGGCGGCGGAGGAACAACACNGCCCTCCCCTCCCTGCCCCCGGAGCCGCCTGCTTTCCCCCCTCCCTCCCCTCGCTCATCCCCGCCCCGCCATGCCGGACCAGATCTCCGTGTCGGAATTCGTGTCCGAGACCAATGAGGATTACAAGTCGCCCACCGCCTCCAACTTCACCACCCGGATGGCCCAGTGCAGGAACACGGTGGCGGCCATCGAGGAGGTGAGCCCGGGCGGGGGGCGCGGTGCGCGCAGCCCCCTCCGGCCTGGCTGCAGAGAACAAGGCGCTACCGGCGCTGGCTCCTGCCGCTCCCTCTCCCGCCCGGCCCCGAGCAGCGCCCTCGGCTGCCGCTTGGAGGAAATGGGGCTCGCCCGGCTGGAGAGGGGAAAGAAAAGGAGCGGGGGAAGGGCTGGGGCGCCGCTCCCCCGGCTCGCGGGGCTCCCGCTCCGCCCTCCCCTCAGCGCACGGCGGGGCAGGGGCGCCCCCCGCCCTCAGCCGGGGGAGCTTGAGCCGGCGCTTCTGTCTGCTGGGGCTCGAGGAACCCCGATCCGGGCGGTTCCGTCCGTCTTCGTCCTACCTGGGGGGTAACTTGAACTGAGCAGCCTCCCCTCCACACCCCCTTCTTTCGCAGCGGCACCTGAACCGCCTCGGCCTCGCGAGCTGCCGAGGGGGGCTCGGGCTTTCCCTGTTTGTCCTTTCCCGGAGTGTGTCCCCCTGCCTCCCGGCACAGGTGGGATTTAATCCGCTTCCCGGTTCCCGCACACACAGAAATGCGAACGCACTGCCCCGGGCACACGGTTTAAGGCAGCCTTCCCAGGGGATCCGATCCCCCAGGGCCGTGCCCGCCCTTCGGTGCGCGGGATCCCGAGCTCCCTGATCCCTGCCTCCGGGACAGCCGGGCTGCGGGTGCCTGGCGTGATCCGCTTTTGTCTCGCCACTAGCCGGTTGTTTTTCTGTTTTTAAAGATACTCGGAACGTGCCGTTGAACCTGATGGCGAGAGCCCACCTTCCTCCCTCCCGCGGAGGGTGGCTACGAGCACTCGAGAGAGGGAGACTATTTTCCCTCCTGTTTCAAATCAGAGGGAAATCTGGGACAGGTCTGAACATAGTGAGAGCACATTCCACATCCCAGTCATACACGCACAATGAAATGAGAAGCGTCTGTGTATCTTGACTCCTCTAGCAGCTTCTCTGAAGTAACTTGTGTGTGGGGGGGGAATCTTGTGCTACAGATTAATTTGCTCCATCTACCTGTTACATCAGTTCTTACAGTGTGTGTTTAGTTGATTTGTTTTGCAGTAAGCATATATTTTAAAAAGAGCCTCTTCAGCAAAAAGAATCGTGTCAGTAGTTGATGTCCCTTCTTACAAAAGAACTGCCACTAGCAATGGATTGTTAACGTGTCTTAACCCAGGTTAGGTCTTTAAACACCCTTTTCAGGATTTTCCTGTTTTGCCAGTTCCCAAAACCACCAAAGCGAGGAATTAAATTCAAAATAATCTTGTTCCTGAGGTAATTTTCTGCCCTGCAAGCTTGCACTTAAATGCCTGGATTGAATTATACTTTATTAACCCAATAGTCTTAAGATCAACAATTCTGTAACAGACAACTTCTTATTGACTATTTATAATAATGAATCATTTTAATTGAAAGGTAGAGCTGTTTAATAATTAATGCAAAATGTAAGTTGATATAAGCATTTGGGTCAAAAGCAGTTTTGCTAGATTGAGAGTTTTTTATTACAGTTCTCAAAAAAATTGATCTTTAAGTTCCAATTTCTGAAGCTGTATGGTCACAAAAATGTCATAATTTCTCAGAGAAAAAAAGTTCTTTTTTGTGTCTGATTATACAAAATTTGTATGTGATGGCATGAAATGTGTAACGTATCTTAAGGTTTTTTAAAGATTCAACTTAATGTGTCTTGAAAACATTACATTAGGGGATGATACGCATTTAAATACTTGAATTTTGTGGATTGGTGTTTGGTTTTTAATGGAACGCAATCAGCATGTTAAATCTTCCTTTGTATCTCTGCGTATTTCTGTTATTAGATGCTGTCTGCTAGCTTAGATACAAAAAAAATATATTTTATAATAATGATAAAGAATGGGCCTAGTGTCTTACAGATCTGAGTAAAGTTTGCAAGGCAGGGGATGAGAGATTGCACTGGCAGTAGGTGTTAAAAGTATTGATCTGGCACTTTTGGCAAAATAGCAGCAGTTGCTGCCTGATTGTGCTGCCATCCTAAAGCATGTGTTGAAATGACTACTGAATCTTTTACTTTGTGATTTATCAAGAGCAACAAACACGTTTTCGTGGTTTCAAAATGTTGAAATCTTTTTTCAGACTTAGACTTCTTTGGTTTGGAAATACTCAGGTCCTTTAGCATGACGTGCCTCGTTTTTCAGGTTGAATGTGATCCTTGGATAAAAAGCCGTCTATAAATTGTGTAATAGAGAAGTCAGGGCTCAGCACTTTTTTTTCTGAAAGGCTGGGCAAGAAGTAGATCGTCAGCTTGTTATGAACTAAGACTTAGTAAAGAATGCATCAAAAAATGTACAGGGAATACAAAGATCATGTGCATTTCCAGTAGCACAGGTACTGTGTAGCGTTGGTTTCCAGTGCACGCTGCTCTTGTGAAGCAGACAGCACTGTTCTGGAAACTAGGAGGTCTGGCTGTGTGGGATTGAGGGAATGTGTTACTTAAAGCAGTTAATAGGTAAGTTGAAACTGGCTGGCTGCTGACTTTGTGTATGCATTGATTTTAATAAGCGACTGTAAGGGCTGGTTTATTAACAAGACAGTTAAGGTTTTGTTTCCCAGAATATTGTATACATTTATTAAGTCAACAAATTAACTGGTTAATGCTGATACTTAAAGGATGTCTTTTTATTGTTATTCCCAGAAAATCTGGTACTGGAATAGTGTATACAGCTGCCTGCATGAAACCAGCTCTAGTCTCCCAAGCCTGGCACTCCCTTGGGAGCTGGGGAGGCAGTGCAGAAGCACAGGGTGGGGAGGCTGCTGTGGCTTGATAGCCTGTACTCCAGCTCTGTGCAAACACAGATACCTGTTTCCACATCCCACTAGGATGTCTTTTGCAGTTAACATTGCTGGCTAGCAGTTTTCTAATTCTGTCTTAGTTAATTAGCAGGTATCTAATACTGTCTCAAAAGTTTAGTTAATGAGGCCTGGCTTTCAGTGGTGGAGTGGAAGAGGCTTGTTAATTGAGGAAATCAATAAAATGCTGGACAATTAAAAGTGTATAACTTACCACTGTGTCTTTGTCAGTAATGGTATTGCTGTAAATCTGAGTTTGGATTAACTGACCTCTGTCCGTTTCACAATATGGCTGATTCTTAGTATCAGTTGAAAGTAGTTTGACTGTTTTATGTGATTATATACACTGATTACAGACCCTGGATCACGGCCTTTGAGATCACCAGAAGCACCTGCATTGCAGTTTGGGAACTGGTGCCTGTTCAAACACTTAGAGAAAGAGAATATGACTCTTTGCTCAATCTGATTCTTTGCTCTCAGTAGTGGAGAAGGGATTAGGAAAGGCATGCTTGTGGAACACAAAGTGATTTCAAAGGAAAAGGAATCACATAATTTCTGCATTGTTCTCAGACTAGGATGTTGCTTAGCAAAATGTTGGGAATCTTTAGCTTCTGCTAAAACAAAAGTACAAGTGAGCAATATGTCACAGGCTCTTACAGGTTACTGTTTAATCTTTACACGAGTGATAGTGACTAAGATTAAACAAGTTTTAATTGAGAGAGTGCAAGCATGGTCATGTGATTGGGGGAGGGGTTGCTTGAAATTGGTAGTCTGGTCTGACAACTGCAGTCTTTTTAGTTGGCTGTTTCTGTTAAAGGTCCCAGGATCTAACATGTGTGGTGACCATTTTTAAGCTATGAACACTTAAAAATCTTGGTTTTGTACTGCTGTTGCTTAGAACACACACTTCTGTCTTTTATATGCTGTAAGTTAAATAAAATAGTACTAAACACTAATGAAGCCTGGAAAGTGGTCCTAATAGCTGTGATCATTAAAGATTTTTAAGAATTAATTTAAAGAGTAATTTAATTATTAGAATCCAAGGGGAAAACAGAGTGTAGCAGGCTGCTCTGGTGCTGGAGACATTTCCATCTAAGTCAGGACTTGAGGTGCAAAGTTTACCCACCCTAAACTTCACTGCAAGCACAGATTTCCCTACGAAGCGAGGAGAATGGAAATGTTGATAGAAGTTTAGTAGGTTCATGGAACACTCTCCCCAGTGTACTAACACTTGCCACTGGAGTGAACTTGTTCTAAGAAGTAGACAGGACAAAGGTGTGGTGGAAAGATGTAAAATGTACAACTTAAAGAAGCAGTATAGTGGTACCAAAGATGGTCTTAGTTTTCTGGATAGAAATAAATTTCAATTGTTTACAGTCTATTTAAAAGCCACTCTCCAGGAATCTTTATGAAAGCTGAGAAATTAACGTTAAAGGCATAACTTGTAATTTCAGATCTCTACTTGCCTTTGTTTTATAAGTTCTATTCCTATAAATAGAAATTCAATAATTGTTGTTTTACACTTTAAAAGACTTGACTTTTTTTTAAATTACCATTCCTAGGAATGCAGCATTTCATTTCAGTGTCAAATCCTTTTCTTCCTCACTGTCATTTATAACACAAGTATTTTCCATGAGAAATGACAACAACTTCTTGCCACCTAAGGCAATCCCACAATTTTCAGCTGGCTTGGAGAGGCGTAAGGGATCAATGCTTATTGAATTTGACTCCCTCTTGTATGGCAAAATTCTGTAATTCTCTCTGCTCCATTTTAGTTCTGCAAAGCTAATGAGGGCAAGAGGTAATAACAGCTTGGTAGGGTGGGGGAATACAAGTGTGGTTGCATGGATACATGTATGTGCTTACACTTTGCTCATTAGGTTTATAGGTCTGGAGTTTTGTATTCCTTTAGTTCATGATTGTGACTTGTATTTAAAAGTTATGTGAAGAGGATGTTTCTGTATACTTCGAGGCAGTAGGAAATGTCACATTTTGTTGTGCATTTTGGGAAATTTACTGCTTTTATTTGTATAATTCTTTTTAATAAAATGTATCTTTTGCCCACTACAGTGTGCTCTTTAATAGAACATACTTGCACACTTTTCTTACCTCATTATTAAATACAGTTCCATAAATGTGTGTTGTTTAAAGCTTTTTTTGTGTTCCACTTCTGCTTCCTTTCTGGAACCATGATTCCCAGTCATCAGCATCCAGAGAGGTTTCTGGAAAAGTCATTATGACACAAAAGGCATGATGATTTCAAAAGGAGTGTGGGAATTATTTTCTTTTTGAGTGAAATTTGGAGGATGGAAGTTGCAGAAATACAGGAGTTAAACTGTAGGTTTTCAGCTGGAGCTGTATCCAGATTTTAAAATAGAGAGTTTAGACCTTAAACCTTTAAGGTACAGACAATATGCAGTCAGCTAAAGCAATGTCAAGCCATATAATTAGATTTCTTCCACCTTATCTTGGTGCATTCGGTGATGCATCTGCTTCATATTACTAAATGCCTCATAGGAAAATCAATGAAAAATATGTACATTTTTGAAGTATTTTACTAACTGTGTTTTTTGTGTTTTGTTTTGCCATGGTGTTGCAGCATCTCTCAGAACTGTCTGTCTGGAGCTAGTGTACTTCATGCTGATGCTAGAACAGAGTAAAAAATTGTCCTTAGGTTTAACCCACCTTCACTTCCTTTTCTCATCTCGTGTTGTTCTCTGTGTACCATAATGTGCAGCAGTGGTAGGTAAAGGTGAGGCCTTTGTTCTGGCCTTGCCAAGTCACAGGACAAAAGCCTAATCCGTGCTCCGAAGTGCTTACAGTCCTTATGGCAAGTGGACGTGGCTGATGAGTACAAGTGGAGGAATCCCAGAAAACTTGGTGTACGTGACTAGTGTGGTGTGTTTGTAGCTGAACCACTGTGGTGTCTTTTTATTCATGGTGGTTCTTAAACACTTTAGTTTGACTCTTTAAGCTATTTTTTTTTATAATTTACACCTTCCATATGTGTGAGTATATTTATGCATATGTATTATATACAACCATTCCCTGTCCTAACTCCTGCACTGCAGCTTCTGAGCCTCGCTCTTGACAGTCCATGTGATCTGTCTGCCCCATTTGCCCTGAAATGACCTTTCCACCTGAAGCTCCAGAAAAGCTGGGCCTAACCCTGTTTAGTTAAACTCTTCCCTCTATTGTTTTGGGTGTCAAGCTTCTCTATACTTTCTCAGTGTTTACAGGCTCCTTGTCTCTCTTGATTTCTTGAAACTCCTCTGCTACAGAGGTGCTTTGTCCTAACCTCTGTTGAGGTCCCTGCCTTGGCCCAGCCCTGTCCAAGGTACTGGAGCCAGGGCTGGGGCTCGGGTGGGCTTCATGCTAAGCTGGAGTGTCTCTCATGGATGGGCCAGAGGCAAGTCTTCTCTTGTTCTCAGTCCTCACTGCCTCCAAATAAATGTTCTCTTCTCCATGAAGTTGCTAGAGAGGGAAGAAGCCATGTTATGGTCAGACCTCTGTGCTGGCAAGCCAAGATACTGCCTTTTAGAGAAGGAAACAGACTGAAGAGGGAGAGGCTGATGTGAGAATTGCTGATTTAAAGACAGGAATAAAGTGGATGTTGTGTAAACAAGTGAACTGTTTGTTGAATAGTTGGGACTCAATTCATTGTGTACTAAAAACAAAAAGAAATTAAAAGAAAAACAAGGCAAAACAATAAAAATAATTTATTTAGGAAAAAAATCAATAAACTGAGAGCTGGTGAGGTCAATAGAACTGAAGAGTTTATGTTCTAAAGCCTGAAGAATGTTCATTAAGTATCCCAAGAAGGGAAAATTATGGGAAAAACTACAAATTTGAAATACTCCAAGAAGAATGTCACAAATGAGCTGAACCTGTCAGAAATGCAAGGAAAAAGCCAGGTAGTCCGAGGAAAGTTTCTTATGCAAGTGTATGTGTAAGGATAAAAGACAAATTTGCGAAGGTCAAGTTTCTTTAGGAATGACAGGAGGCAGTAAAGAAAACAAAAATGCTCTTTAAGAAACAAGAGTTGTGAGGGGAAAAAGATAATACAGAGTTAGTATGTAGTAATATTAAAGATAATGTAGGTATTGCCAAATCTAAATGAGTGCTTTTCTGCAGTTTTTGAGCTCAAAGTGTGGGAGAAGGTAGAATGGATATCAGGAATAGAGATGCAAGTAAGCAAGGCAATAAACAAAATTGTGAGCTTAAAGCACTTAAATGGCGCTGGTTAACTTATTTTCCAGGATTCTGAAAGAGCTAGGATGGTAACTAGCAAACACTTCTGACAAATCCTCTAAAGACTAGGATGATATCTGATGTAAGCACATGATGATGTTAAGAAGGCAGGGATGGAAAGAAGAGGAGAAAAAAACTGGAAAAAAACCCCAATGGTTGCTTGCAATGGATACAGAAATGCTGACCGTGACTGTTAAATTGAGGAAGAGAGGGGTTCTTACTCAGAGAGTGCAAGTATCCCTGGATGAGTGGCAGGCAAAGTAACCAGTTCCCTCCTGCTTCCAGAAATGCTTGAAAAATACTGTAAACATGCATTTACAGCAACTACCACTGCTATGCAAGAAGGCACCTTCACATTTGTAGCATTGTCAAGTGTGCAAGAACTTCACATCAGGAGAAATTGTGTGTCACGTTATTTACTCTTTCATTGGTGCTGGAAGTTTCTTATGGAAAAACAGAATTACTGAAAATCATGCTTGTAACGCTGTACATGGTGATTACACCCAGGTTTCTTGTAAGGGCTCTGCTTTGGTCCATTTTAATTGACTGAGAGATTTTATTTTTTTTTTTCCTTGACCCAGCTGGAAAATGTAGGTCTAGTTATGGGACAAACAGAAGATTGATGTTTGTAACTACTGACTTTATTGCAAGCTGATGGTAGGACTGTTTCTCGTTCTTTCATAGCCTTTTCCCCACACAGTCTCACAGTTGGCATCCTGCTCAAGCTCCTATGTGTGCAAAGTGTTCCTGTATGTAGCTGCTCATAGTGGGCTCAGAGACATAAGCTCGAAGAGTTTTGGTATTGGATATGAGATTTTCTGTGATTACAGTGACCACCAGCTTCTTTTATTTGGACTAAATCTAGACATCTTTCCTGAAGTTTACATCAGTATAGGGATTAAGTGGAGGAGAGTATTTGGCTAGGAAGCAACAAAAAATGGAAACACAGGAAAAGGAAGACTCACAAAGTAATGGGCAGCTGAAATGTCTAAGAGGTAATGTGAGGATCAGTCAAACGTGAAGAGCAAGAAAAGGGAATTTGAGTTAAAAACAAGCTGAGAGTCGAGAGAGTTACCCAGAGGCAGTACTGTCTGTGATGGCATATAAGGGGCTGGAGGGTCAGGATTTGGCATGTGTGCAGAAGCATTAAGGAGGGGATAAGGAAATACATCAAAAGTCTAAGGAAGTTCAGAGGAATTGGAATTGACGGGAACTGCAAAGGAAGGGGAGTGCAGCAGTGTTCATGCAGGAAGTAGGATGAAAACACCGGGCTGAGAATGTGGAGGGAGGGCTAATGGGAAAAGAATCAGTATAGTAAGGAGTTGGGCAGGAATATAAGGAAGGGATAGTGTTGGAGGACAGTGAATAATGGCAACCTATAGCTACCTTCTGGTTTGTAGTTTAGGAGAGTGGAAGAAGAGTTCTGCATGTTATATATCCAGAAAATTGAATGTAGTGCTTAGTACTATGTAGACTTTATTAGCTGTTGTATATATCTCACTTTCATTTGGAAAGAGGAAATAATTTACCTTTTGGGGGAGAATTTATTGATGGAGGAACTGAGATACAGCATTGTAACTGAATAGGCTTTTTCAATGCTGCTTTGCAGGAAATTAGCTTGGGTGGTGTGATTCAGTACTTTTCATCTCTAGTAGCAGGCTTTGTTTTCAAGTGAGTAGGTGTTGGACAGAATTTGAAAAATTTTCTTCTTTGTATATGTGTACTCTGTTTCACAAAAATATTTACTATGGAAGTCACATATTGCGCAGTGAAGTGTATTTCTTTGGAGTATATTCCTTAAGAGGAGGCTGTAAAAGTTAACGTGAAAGAAGCTATGGTATAAATTCTAGCATCTGATTTGTTAAACAAAGAAGAAATAGAGAACTGAGAGGGAAGACTGAAATTCTACTCGTCGTTGTCTTGGAGCAGTATGGTGTGAAGAACCATCTGCTGTTTGTGGACCCCTCAGCTATCCCTGATTAAAGATCAGATTATAAATGTAGTTCTAGTCCAAAATCTATAATTCTGTCTAGGCATTATGTTAAGTATGTGTGTAGATACATCAAAACAACTGAAGTGATTAGAGCTGAACAAATTACTTTCACGTTCCTGAAAGCTTTGTTCTACATTTAGAAGGCACACAGGAAGGGGAGATAGTAGAGAAGGGATGTGAACGTTCATACGGATTATTTTCTCATGTTTTATGATTTGTCTTCCTTATTAGTGGAAGATTTTTTTCTTAGAATAAATATGCAATTTCAAGGAAGGTTAGGCTGGATTCTAGGGAAGTAAACTTAGAAACAAATGCATTTACTAATCATTTTAAGCCCTTTCAATCAAACAGGATTACTGTTTGGTTATTGCAATAGGAGTGGAAATTTCCTTGGCGCTTGCAAATACAGAGCCGCTGCTCTGTTGCCACATGCAGAACATGCAGTATAGAGTCTTGCAAAGCACATGCTTTTAGTCATTTGTTTATTTCCAGCACTGTAGGTGTATGTTATACAACAGAAAAAGTACCGGCAGAGTGCTCCTACACTTTGAGCTATATGTAGACTGGATGCTAACCCCGCTGAAGAAAGTAGCATTGAAGAAGCAATGAAGTAGTAAATCTTTTGTAAACTGCTTTTTGTTTGGTTTCGTTCATTCCTCTGCTTAGTTCACTCTGTTTGGTGCTTAAATGGTCTGGTTGTAGGTGACAAACTTTTAAGTGTTTCCAGTCCGTCTTTTCTGTTTGAGGGATGGAGCGTAGTGTTTGCCACTGCCTTCCCTGTCCCCCAGGCCACGTTTATTTGGTGATGGTGCAAGGACACACGGTCCTTGACATATAGGTTTGAGTGCTTATCTCTTCAGCTTCAGGCAGTTGATTCAGTAGCTGTTTTCTATTTCATTTAAGAACACAACACCACAAGTTCTGATAGACCTGGACATGCTTCTCTGTTCTAAATTGCTTCAATTTTAAATGCAAAAGTTGTTCACTGTTTTGTCTTTAGGTAGCAGCTGTGTATGAATTTAACCTTCATGCGCTTCATGGTACAGGGAAGTACCACCTGTTTCATTTTATAGATATCTTCCATGTACATGAACTCCCTAATTATTTTGGAAAAGTCAATTCTGGGGGTAAAGCTTTTATTTTTACATCAGTATGATGTAATTGAGTGTTTTATAGCAATTGTTTGATACACTAATAATTGCGTGACTTAAGATTCACTTACACCTCAAGGAAGCTGAGCTTTTAGTGATGGGTGTCTGAACTGTTAATTTTGGTTATACTTAAAGCTAGAGAAATTCCAGTAGAATTTATGATCTTTGTTTTGAAGATTGTGTATTGATACTGAGAGATGATGCAGAGATTTTCAGAGGTGATATGGTGAATTACAGAGAGATTGGAGTGAAAACCATGGGCTGAAGTCTGGAAGGCACTATAGAACAGAAATAGTGTTTCAAGAGAAATTGAGTTTTATCATCTGACGCTGGGTTTCATGTGTAATTAATATACCATCAGTATTATAACTAGATGCCATTCATGAATTTCTACCCTAGTAATAGAGAGGTGATATCTGATGTGCTGCTTTACCTCTGATGAACCTTATTTTGACAGCTGGTTCAGTGTTTTCCCGGGAATAGTTGGTTCATTTGAGGTGATTTGTCTGTCTCTCCTGAGCTCCCCTGTAGTTTTCTGCTATTCTATGTTGTGGGAATGTGGTGTCCTAAAAGTTCCATGAACTAGATAAAGCTTATGTGCCTTTTATTCCCTCACATGGTCACCTCATATATATGTCTGCTGAAGATGTTTGTAATATGGATTTGTTATTTTTTTCTGTTAAGAAGCTCTCAGAGGCCTGTTAAGACTGAGGTTTGATTGTGCTATGTTGTTACAGACTCTTTTCTTTTCGTGACTAATTTCTTAGTCCCTAGAATTATTGGATATGTAAAGAAGATAAAGTCAGAGGAGTGCTGGATGGGCAGGGATAGGTCGGTTTATGGCATCCAGTTGATCTGTGCACACAGGCCAAGGTTTTTATTTTTAGGATAGATTAAGTGCATTATACATTGGGAGGAAAGTTAACTATTTAGTTTTTCATTGTTTTATAGATATTGCAAGAGGGATGTCTGCCTGGTTCAAGCAGAGGATTGGAAGACTACTAATACCAAATTAGACCATTGATTTGGGAACTTCTGAATATCTGGAAAGTGTTTTAATTTGTTAATTGCTCCCATAAATGCCTAAAAACTCTCTATTCAAAAAGCTTGTCATATGCAGAATAAAAGGGCATTATGTTCTGCAAAGATTAATTCTTGTTCGCTCTGATGGTGTATAAAAGGATGTAATACTAGGGAAAAGAGTTACGGAATTGAGAAATCTGCGAAAGGAAAATCCCATCAGCCCAGCTCATTGTAATGCTGTTGACTGATACAGGGTGAGGATCAGCCTCTTCCAACAGCTGGGCTCCGAACCATGAAGGGCTTTGATGGATACTGACAGCAGACAGAAATGCAAAAACATGAAAGTAGAAAAAAGTCTCTTGCAGGGTGAGGACCAGAGAATTTTGGCATGGGTAAAGGGATGGTAAAGTTTACTTGACTGTTCAAGGCAGTTGTCACTGGAACATTTATCCTCTTATCTGTGTTACTTTGTTTTCCATAGTGATACATCCTAGGATGTTGAAGCGTGTAATATTAAATAATTGGAAATGGAATGGTTAGTGCAACTGAAAAAGCTAACAACAAATAATAAATAAGGGAGTTTTATTTACATACCCTTTGTTTAAAAATGATCCACTGTAAAGAGTAAGTGCATTTCTCTGTTACATGGGTTATGAGATTTGTATTTTAAGTCCAGTCATCTTGTGCTTGAAAGCAGACAGCTCTATGTTGGTGCTGAAAGTATGAAAAGAGAAGGAAAATTTATTTCTCTGTGTAAAAATCGGTTCATGCAGGAGATGGATGTGTTCTGGAGAAATAGTTGCATAAGCAACTTCCATTCTCTTCTCTTAGGCAAGAGATTTCATTACACAAAAATGCTTGATGTCTGTCTTCCAGTTAAGTGTATTCCATTTCTAACTTTGTGTTGTGAGGGAAGCATGTGGAAATCCAATGATCCGTACAGAGATACAGCACCTGTTTTGTCCAGTGTGAAACAATATCATGTAGTGACTTGTATTAATGATGTAACATGTTGTAGCTCTGAACCTCGGATTTGAGATTTCTCTTCTGATAGAACTAGTTTATTATAGAATTCTGGTTTTTAGGCATCACTTCTTTATTTTAATAAATTCATTGTACAAACTTGTCATGCTCAGGTGGGGTTTTGTAAAGAACATAGAGCAGTGCCAAATTCTCCCGTCTTTTACCTTTGCAGCAGAATTACCTTGCACTTTCAAGTAGTAATTTCCCAAAGCAGTGGTATTACCTTTTCCTACCATGCATACCCTTAGCTCTGTGCACAGTAGTTTACTGCATTTTTCTGCCAAATAGAGCAGCGCTTGTTCAAACAGATTGCCTTGGCTTTGGGCCCACAAGAACCACAAACTCAGATGCTGGAGAAATAATGCTTTTGTGGAAAGGGACCTTTCAGAGACAATTCTGCCATAAACCCTGTCCTTTTTATTGCATGTCTGTCTCTGTACCTTCACAGTCTCTTAAGTTGGCAGGTCTTGTGCCAAAGAGCTCTTTTATACAAATTAACTGTCATAGCTTCTGCAGAATATAATGTTCTGGAATATTTTTTCACATGAACACTCCAAGTAAAGTAATTGCCCTAAATTAAAGTTTTTTAAATTGTTATTATTGTTCTAGAATATGTTCAGAAGCTACAATGCTTTGCCCTGGAGTATGCCTATCAGGTTTTTTCCACCTTTTGGATCAGTCCCGCTGTCAATGTGCCAGGTGGTCAGTGGAAGGAAACTGGAGAGGATTTAGAAAAGAAACTAATACATGGAGGGAGGAAGTGACATAACAGTAGGAGAATGGGAAGGGGATTTTGGAGGGGGATAACATAATTTAGGGAGTTTTTTTCACCCTCTGTAAGAGAAAAGTGGATTGAGCCCAGCAGTGTAGACAGTTCATTTCTAAGAGAAAAACAACAAACAGAGATAGAATGTCTGTGGATATCTGTGATCTTTTGAGTCAGCGAGGATTAATTACAGCAAGTATCAGATTGCCTGTAACAATACACCAGCAAAGCCAAACTGTTGTACTTGATCACCTCTCTTTCTTAACTGAGCCAGTTTTTTCCTGTGCCCTTTTGTTTTTGGGAAGGACGTTCCTCTATGTGTTCAGCATCTGCAACAGCCTCTGGCATTATTTCTTATTCTGAAATACTAGAATGGGTGAATTACGGAAGGACTTATGGCTGTTGAGTAGCCCCATGTTTTAAAGCAAATTGCTAAAATGGAAAGTGAGATTGGATTTTGTTTTAAAGAAGTAATGGTTAAGAATTGTTTATAGTGGATCTAATGTCAATGTGTTCATATTTTATTGGTATCACTGGCAGTTAGTTGTGCAATATGGGGAAGAACACAGAGGTTCCTGTCTCTGGGATTGTATTTCAAATGATTTGAGGATTTATTTCCCAAAATTTTGTTACTGCTTTAGCAGTACCTCTAAGCACTTGCTGTTGATCTTACAATGGGCTCTTTATTTAAAAAAAAAATGGTGACCTTGAGACTTTTCTCAAATTCAGATCCAGTGCTGTGAATGCTTTCAGCAAAACCTCGTCCAAATAGCTGAAAATGTGAAATAGTTAATTTGACCCTTTCTAAATGGAAGCTGTTGTGGGAAAGGAGGAACAAATGTTAGAGACTTGGAACTGTTTTAATTGAAAAATAGAGCAAAGATGATGGCTGATTCCTTCCCTTTCTCCCCTTCACTACTTCCCACAGCAGACTGTTAGCAGTCAGGAAGGCACTTGCACTGAGCTGTGAGAAGTCAGGTTTAGTTTTTTTCTTTCCCTTGTCTGGATTTAGAAAACTTGGGCTTCTTGTTTCTCTCTTGAGAATAGTCTGTTGGGCTATGTAGTGTTTCTGGTTGAGAGTCTCAGTCTTTTGTTTTTGAACTCATTGCTGGAAACTGGGAGATTATCCTGGGGTAGGATGTATACGTGCTTTTCTTTGCCTGCTGCCCTGAACATCTGCTGTTGGCTGCTACTGATAGAGGATATCAGGTTAAATGGAGTGTTGATCTGATCCAGTGGCTATTTTTTCTGTTACTTTACAGATAAATAGTTATTTTCTGGGCCACAAAAGGAAAAAGGCACTGGTGTAAGGACACTTGCGTAAGATAAAGGCACAGAGTTCTGATGTAAGTTTGGCACAAAAGATGTTTAATGAACATCTAAAACACTAGAGCCTGGGGACTCTCCATTTATGCTGCAACTGCCCTGGTTTTCCCCATATCCTTTGGTTCTGTAAAAGGTGCCAAAATAATCTTTGGGATGCTCAGTTTCCCAGTTTCTGCCTTCCTGCTTTTTTTTCCTCCCCCAGCTAAATATGCTAAAAATAGAACAGTTTGTTTCCCCTCCTCCACTGAAAAGAACAAATAATACATTTATCTTTTGTGCCAGCCTGTATATTGCACAGATCTATGTAGACAGTATAGATTTGGGGATTGATGCTGGTTTCAAGTGAGGTTTTTTTAAAGATTGTGGCATTCAGAGTAGGATGCAGAATAACATTTCAGGAAGTTTCTGTAATCTCAGACTGATTTCTTCCTGGTAAGATGGGTTTGGTTCTAATTAGTTGGCACATTTTATTGTTCAAAGTAGAAACCTTTGAAGCAGTGAAAATGGAAATTGGCCTTTGGCAAGTGAAACTGGACCTTGTTCCTACATGTGGAAAAAAGCTTTGCTGCTGATCATTGGTAGCTTGAGTCCTCTCTCTTATGTTTCTTTGAAAATCTCTGTTTTCTTCTGTTTGTTTTGCTCTGCTTCTTCCTCTTCCTAGTACACTTACTCCAGACATGTTTGTTGCTAAATTCTCATCAGGCATATAGAAGTTTAAAATCTGTTGTGTAAGGATTTGAATTGCTTCTTTTACATGCCGTCTTTGCCTCAGAAATGCATTTACTTCATTATTTTAATTTTGAAATGTTCAGCCTGTGGCACGCCAAATAACTTGGTTCTTGTAGTACCAAATACCTTGTAGAAATACTTTAGCAATGTCCCGGAAGTGTATTTGTGATGGGTGCAAAAGTGTTAGCCTTAACTTTCTAGGAAGAAAGAAATGTGAATTACAATTTAAAAATATTCTCATATTGCAGGTAATTTTAGTGTTGGGTGTATGGTCAAGTGTGGTAACTTCACACAGAGAAAACTGAAGATAAAGCAAGAAAAAAATTTCGAATTTTTCAAGTGTGGCAAGTAAACATACTTTTAATCATTTTCACTGTGTAGCCCTGGGTTGTAAGGTAAACAGTTTTCAAACTAAATGGTGTTTCTATGCCATTTAGGAGAGATCAGCTGTGCATTTTTGAAGACTTGTCAGACAAGTGATCTCTATGACCGCTAGATATGCTGCGTAAATTCTGACGTAGGAAGTAATTTACCTTAAAAACAGTTTCACGAGATTAACATCAGAAATCACATAAAAGTAAATGAACAGGAGACATAAATACTGTGTTTGGGAAAAGATTGCACTGCCAAGGGCACACTCAAGAAGGTCACTTTGGAGTTCCTGTTTCAGTTCACACTGCATAAAAACACTTCCGTAATAATGTAACTTATTGTCTTATGTGCCATACAGAATTTTAAATCTTTTCCCCCTAAGTCAAAGCTACATTTACTGTTTTCTGGGTTTTTTTTAACAAGAGAGAAGTCTGAGTGCCCATCAGTAGCAACTGAGTGGGACTGTGAAAACTATTTATATGGCTTCTCAGACTTAGTTGTGCTGAAATAAACAGGTGTCAAAATAGACAGGCTTACAATAGAGTTTTTTGAGTCAAAACTGGAAGCATTAAATGAGAGAATAAAATAATACCACCATGTGCATTACTTGGTCACTTTTCTTCTGGTTGAGAAGTTCCCTGAGCATTTCAATGAGTAAAAAGTCATGCTGGAATATGTAACATCCAAAGCCGTTTTAAAGTTGCCTGCTTCTGGCACTACTTAGGGTGCACAAAGCAATGGAGTGAGGGGAAGGCAGCGTTTTGGTGCATGTGTGTGCATTGGTGTAGTGTGTGTATATTTATGAAACAAATACAGGGTTAGATACTTGAAGTATAATAAAACCACAGCTGTATTTAAATTGATATCCTAGTGCTAAGCTGTGGACAGGGAAAAGGACGCGAAAATATGAAGAACAGTACTAAAGACAAGGAGCTGACCCTTTTCAAGTTTTATGCTGAAATTATTCCTTTGAAACGCTAGTTGTGAATAAGCACCAATGTTGTTCAATTAAACAAAGGCAAAGTCACCCTTTCTATTTTTTGGTCTGTTAGCAAGAATAAAATACAGTATTAAAGATGCAAAGCTTTTCAGTGTTTTCCCCATTAGTTGTAGGCTTACAGAGCCACTCTAAAATGCAGCATTGTATAAAAATTTCACCAAGGAAGTGAGGAATAGACAAAGCCTCCTGCAGGAGCAAGTCTAGTATTCCTACTGCAATAGGAAACAACATAATAATATTTCCTAAATGTATCCAGGTCTCTCTTAAAATGGCTAGATATTTTTTATCTCTTTTTTCCTGTTTGGAAAGCTTTCCAGAATTGACTTTTCCCCCCAGTTTCTAGTCACAGTTTGTTCAGATTCATGGGCAACTAACTCAGCTGTTCTTTTGCTAGCGTCACTTTTTAGCTTAAATGTTTCTTGGTGTCAATTCCTTTTTCCTCTTTGTTACTACCAGTAGGGAATTTAACTATGACCCTTTCCATTCAGGAGAGAGGAGGCTACCTACAGGCTGTCTGTCGGGGTGGCTGAACAAGCGCAAGGTGTGGAGGATCAGTGCCATAATATCTGAACAAAATTGCATTGATCATTAGTTGCCTACGTAATAGCCCCAACACCCTTGGGTGACTGGGAATCATTTCAGGAAGGCAGCCTGTTCTTCTTGCATTTTTTGGTTGTGGGTTTTCTTTGTTTGTTCTGTTTGGGTTTATTTAATTATTTATATATTTAAGCATTTTGTGCTTGTAATTTATTTATATTTGTGTAATGGGTACATTGCAGTTCCCTCTAGCTATCTGCTTGAGCTAACTGATTCAAGGTTTGCTACAGCTTATTTCCAGTAATCTAATTACAAAATCAGAGCAGTTCAAGATTTTTTTATTCCATTCCATACTTTGCATACTGCTGGATGAAAGCAACACCTACGTTGCCTCCCATTTGGTGGTATAATTTGTCTGTAAGTGTTTATCAGAGTCAAAAATCCAGTGGTTCAGAGAGACATGCGAGTTGTCAAGTCCAACATTTTGGACATAGATCTTTTTTTTTTGGCATTTCAGTGATAGGTAGTATTCAGTGACTTTTTTGTTTTGTTGTCTTTGGTGGAAGGAGATCTCCTGTATCTTTGTGGTTTTAATTTTGATGCCTAATTGTCATTCTGTGGTGACTCTGCGAGCATGTGGTAAGCCAGAGCCCTGTGTTCTCCTCATATCTTCCTGACCAATCTCCCAATTTAAATATGTATTTTTCCCTTGGATACACAACTTCACAGTCTTCACTTCATTTCTTCCCATTCTTGGTAATCACATCAGCGAATTGAATCAATAATAAACCACTCGTATTTTAAAGAGTGAAACATGGTTGATTTTTGTGACAGTTTTTTTCATTTTACTAGTTACAATATTCTTTTAAGTTTTGTGTGAAAATACCATTACGTTGAGTACTGACTGTACTTCAGTTCCTCACTTTTTTTCTTTTTTAACTGGGAGAGGGAAGAAATAGCACATTGAGTCCTCGATGCATTGATAGAAAGGTGGGAGACTTTTCTACTGGGATAATAATGCATGTTTTTCATGGCTTTGGAGTGTGGATCATCTATCTGAACAGAAGCTGAGTTGAGTCCTCAGGTAACAAAGTCAGTGTTAGTCAAGGTGGTATTTAGCCTCCTTAAATCCTGTTGGTTCCTTCAATGTTTCAGCATCATTCTACAGGCTCACTGTCAGCTACTCACCATAAAAATGTGGTACCAATTACCAGACAAACTGAACTTACAAGGCCTGTTCTATTGTGGTGAATGAACATGAGAAGGAATTTTGAGGCTAATATAATTTTAAGGGCTAAAAAAAAATGTAGCTGTAGAGGTAGCAGTGTAATAAAAGTGCTCTTTACAGTCAAACAGATGCTGAATTCTTGTTCAGAAATGTCCTGGAGGATTCTTCAGCAGGACCATCTGAGTATATCCTCTTACTCGTTCCTGGTTTTGCCATTGTCTTTTGTATTGGATTGTGTTGTATCAAGTGTATCAAGTATCTCTCTGCCTGATAGTTGGAGTTAAAAAGTAGACTTAACTGAAAAACAGCATTTAAAAAAAAAATTATTCTTTTTTAAACATGGTTTGCTTCTCTCCTGCGGTTTATGACATGCCCCCACAAGCACTTGCACTGGCACAGCTGAAAAGGCAGGCAGGGGATGAAGAGAGGATCCAAGGAAGCCCGACCTGACAGTCCTGTATGTTTTCAATACATTAGGGCTTTAGGTTTTGCTTGTTCTATTGCAGTCAGTACTGTCTGTGGGTTTTTTTCCTTGTTATCCTTGTTTTGAATTTTCCTGTGGACCAGCTGTCTGAGATGGGTTGGTGCCTGAGTCCTCCCTGGTGTGTCTGGGGGCGTTCGCTGTCATTTCTCTTGGGTCCTGGCTATGCTGTGCCTTGTGGGTTTGCTCCTCTGTCACCTGATCCCAGTGAAAGAGGGAGTTGGTTGAGAGAAGTTGCAAACCAAAACGATGACTTCGGTTTAGGAAGAGGACTTGAGGGTTTTTCCTTACTGGGAGTTTGTGCTTTCTGACTGAGGCAGTCACGGGCCAGAAGACTTTATGAATCCATAGATCTGTCTGGATCCCTGACTACAGTAGTACAAGTAGTTCATAATTCATCCCATGCGCTTATCCTTCCAACTCTTCTCTTAAGAAGTATCTTCCTCAAACTAAGGTGCAGAGATTAAATATTATATCACCTGCACACACAAATCTAAGATTAGTTGGGAATGGAATCTGTAAGGTTTAAGTCTCTGGCTCTGAGCCTTCTTTTTGAGCTGTTACTTTTAATACCTGTAGCTGGAGACATTCCTTTCGCTTTGTCTCTGGGAGGGTAATTGCCCTTTGACAGTCGTCAATGAAATTATCATTCCTCTGCAGTCAGCTGATCAGGTGGTGCTTTTCTGAGGTTATTTTTGGAAATCACCAAATACACAATGAGGGAGTTCACTTAGTGTACTCCCATCCAAACAGGTGACTAATCTAACCTTTGAGATCACACTGGATGCAAGTTTGCTATAGTGGATGCAATTTAAATTGCTGGAGGGTGAACAGAGTTGGCTTGGCTTTTATGGGCTTTTTTGTCCTGTTTTATTTCCCCCTTCCTCTTCAGAAGGGGTACTTCAGAATTCCAGGTGGTAAGATCTTTGCACTTCTTTTGCTGTTATGTTTCAGATGGGAACTATAAAGATGCTGGAGTTAAAAACTTCCATGGATACAGCAGTACCATGACACTGTAACATTAATCTTAAGGCATCATCTACATTGGTTGGTTTCCATGGAATTCTGCAAAGATTTTGCCAGCCATTTGTGGTCTAAATAGATTCAGTTTAAGAATACTCCTAAAGTATGGGGGATAATATTTCTTTTTGCATTCAGTCTGTTAAAATAATTGGATAGAGTCCTAGGAACTGACTTCTGCATCATTCCTCTTACACTAATGAGTATCGATAAAACAATGGTAGGTCAAATGTGTAGCTGCTGTGATTCACTGAAATCTTATGAATGAAAACTGGAATTAATTTGGTGGGTTTTCTTTGCTTTTGTTTTATCATTCGTCATGCTAAGCAGCTCTTGGTGTAATACAATTTGTAGTGTTTGATACTGTTCTTCAGGGGGGTCCAAAGACACCACCATCTCTGGAACACATACTTGAATTTTCTTGAAGATTAACAAATTTTTTTTTTATTTTAATTTGTATAACCATAATTCTGCTTCTCTGTTCTGGAACAATTTTACATTTTTGGGATTTTCTGTATTTCACTTTCAGGAAGCAAAATGGTTGCCTGCTTCCACTTCTTTCTTTGAAACAAATTGGTTATTACTGCTTGAGTATTCTTAACAAGATTTAAACTTGAATTTTATATAGTGTTGGTGAAAGCTTTGCCTAGAGTTAAAATGTGTGGAAGTTATTTGAGAGGTATGTAATTTATTTTGTTCAGCCTAGCAGTGAGAAAGCTCATATGGTTGGGAGTGCAATTAACTAAATTATCTAGGAAAACTGAAATTAAATTCCATTTTTAATATTCTGCCTGGGGAAGTGATATTGCTTGTTTCTCCAGCAGTGGCAGAACAGAACATATGATGGGTCAAAACTGTTTTAAGCTTCTTTAATAATTTAACATGGAAAGAAGGTACTGTGTAAATCATTTCCTGATGAGTGTACATGATGCTGGCCACCAGCAAAAGAGGGAGCATGTATTTTTGTGGGCAGGGGGACAAAATAGGTTGTATGGAAGGGAGTGGAAGCAAATGGCAAGTAATTTATTAATTACAGAAATAAAGTTAACTAACATAATAGTGTTATAATTACAGCAGGTTTCCAGAGCAGAGGTTTGCCAGAGGGCAATCCACTATTCCACATTTAATTTTTCTGGTTTTTTTTTAGGCTCTGGATGTTGACCGAACTGTTCTCTATAAAATGAAGAAATCTGTCAAAGCCATAAACTTATCTGGTTTGGGTAAGTACATAACTCCTGTTTATTTATATTGGTGAAATTGGAGGATTCAAACAGCCAGATGTTGTACTGAATCAGAAGGAGTTATATGGGTAATTCTGAGAAGAGAAATATGTACATTTTAAGTAACAGTCTTGAACCAGCTGCTTGATCCTGAGCTCAGTGAGGATGAAATGTGGTGAGGTAGCTGAACGTCTCTCGCTGCCGTAGGAGTACAAGTGGGGAAGTCGTGCTCTCCCCTTGCCACCACGTCTGGGCTACCTGCTCCCTCTGCCACCCCTCTTCTTGACAGATCCCTAGGGGAGATTTTTAGCTTGTATAAAGCAGCATATGCAGTGAAATCAAGTTAACTGGGATTAGGTGGGCACCTGAAATGGCAAGGCATGTGTATCGTCAAGAGCTGAGGGCATGGGAGAGGTGAAATTACTCTTTGGCAGCAATAAGAAGCTACATTTACTCTATTGCTTTGTGAAACCTCACCCTTCCTGGTGGCTTCCACTTATGTATGTTGAGAATTTCATGACAAGAGAGAGCTCATGGGATGCAGTTTTTTATTGTCAGGTTCCACAAAATCAGATATTTCTCTTCCAATGCTGATAAAATATGAAGAACTATTGGTGCGTCTGTTTTTAAATGTGTGCCAATCTCTTGGAGTTGTGTGTGTTTATCTTCTTCTTCAAAAAAAAAATAACTGAAGCTTTTTGTTTTTGTGCATGAGCAGCATTTTGTGAACAAGAAACAGCATTTGTTTTTGTGGATAAGAAACAGCATTTTGTTGGCTTTTGTTCTCACTGTGCAGCTCATAGCAATTAGAGCTAAGAAAACCAGTATTACATGCAAAACAGATAGGCCTGGAAACCTTGGAGAGCCACCAATATATGATAGAACTGGTGGTCATGTTGGTGTTCAGACTCAAGGTTAGAACAAGAACTGCTGTTGTGGTGTAATTCTGGTCAACTAATTGAAAGGAAGTTCCTTCTTGTCTAATGTAATGAAGCTGTTACAGCTGTTACCTTTCTATTGTGGAAGGTCCAGTTTAAGGTTCATCTGGAGTTGTTTGATCTGTTACATATTGATTTGGCACCCTTTTTTTTTCTGGTTGATTTTTGCCTTTTTTTGTTTGTTTGTTTTGGTTTGGTTTGTTTGTTTGTTTGGGTTTTTTTTTTAATTTTTATTCTAGAGTGCTTGGCTATGCCTCATAATCAGAGTACTTGTTAGAGCATTGTAGCATATCACTAGTTTCTGCATAAAATCAGTACCCTGCCCACATTCTAAATTCATGCTGCCCACCCAGTCTTGACAAGAAAGGTTTGGAGGCATTTCTCTTCCACCAGCAGAGGTATTACTAACCCAGACACTTGCCAGCCCTTGAGGTTTCTCTTGACAAAATAAAAACCATGGCCCTACACTCATAAGAACACAGGTACTGGATTTTTAGTATAGGTTCCTTAAATATTAAATATACATGTTTTGGCTTTTTTCTTTAATGTGAGAATTTACAAACCTTTATGAAGTATTACATAGTTCTGTTTCTTACTTAAAGAAAGCCTCTAAACCCTCAAACATACCTGAATCATATTTTTACATCTATTTTTAATAGATTTCATACCTTTCCTTTATAGAGAAACTTTTAAAATCCATTAGGAAGAAACCATAGGGCAGGGAGAGTATTTGGGGGGGTTCCATGAGAAAAATAGAATTTTGTGTTCTTCAGAGGCACTTGTGGAGCACCAGCTCAGTTAATAGTACTGCTGCAAAAACGACCTTCAGCATTCTGGGGAACGTCTTGTAATCCAGAAGAGCAGTCCCTAGGATGCTGGAGAACAGAAAACTCTTAGGAATGCTGTGTGGAATGGATGCTGTGCTTGTTTCCTAAGGTAAAAAGTCAGCGTGGCTCAGCTGCTGATTGCACATCTCACCATAACAGTTAGTGGTAGGAGCCTTTTCACCTTGTTCTCATGCAGAGGCAGCTTTCTTCTTCTGCTGTCTGAATTGCAGCCTGACCTCTACTCTCCCTAAGCTAAGCTGGATGCAGGAATCAGTAAGAATGTAAAAAGCAATATGGAAATAGTTCACCATACTGGATAGCTGTGAAATCCAGAGGAGTTGTGACCTTCCTGGTTTTTGCTGTCTGTGCCAATCCATTCAAAGCTTGTTCATGTGTACGTTGAACATCCTTACTTCATCCTGCAGCAAAAGGTTTGTTCAGTGCTTAGCCCTTGCTGTTGATGCTGAGGCAAAATAAGTACAGTTCAGTGCTAGCACTTAGTTTTTAAATTTAGTAGCTGTCTGCAAACTATCTCTTACAGGCTGCAAATTTAAGCTGTCAAGGTAGAAACTTATAGAGTTAATGCTCTCTGTGTAACTTCAGTTTAGCATGTACATTATGCCAGTCTTTAGTTGCATGGTGTTATACCACTGCTGCACAGGGTTTTAATTTCATATATTAGAAATTAGAGAAAATTTATAGCTATTAGAGAAATAAAGATCTTGAATGGCTGTCCAGATAGGACATGTGGACAGACAGGCTTATTTTTAATTTGGAGCGTGCTACGTTTATGGAACAGGTTGTATAACTAATTCATAGAAATTTGGTGAAAGGACATTACATAAAAAATCCTTTGGATATTAAATGTGTTGATGTGTACAAGTGTACTTGAAATGAAACTGGATCATTGCTCGTTTGAACAAATTAATCCTCTCTAAAATAATCTTCAGGGTTTATGCAGGTCTCATGTAATGACCGAGACAGTCTTTGTTCTTGTTAATGCATAATTTGTTTTCTAGGGTGTGGGTTTTTTGCCCTGACTTTCTTTGAAGCTTTAGAAGTCGGCCACAGTTAGAATAAGAAATAAGCAACATTAACTTTCTCAGGTGCTGACTTGGTGTGCTTTGTCCATCTTCTCAAGCTTGACATGGTCACTAAACTTGGATTCAGAAAGACTTCCTGTTTTGTTCCATGGATCAAATTGACTTTTGTCAAAGGGACTTTTTACGCTTGTCTACACAAGCAAGTAAGCTGGTGTCCTAGGAGCGAATCCCTTGATCAAACTGGTTAAGACTGAGGGCCCCTCAGGTTTCCTTAATATTTGAATCAGGGAAGCTTATCTTAGGCCTAGATCTCCTTTCATTCCCTGGGCTGAATAACCCCCCAACGTGCGGCTCAAAGCTTTCTGAAGAGCAGAAGCATTGGATGTGTGCTGGATGACTTGCACTGGTCTGCTTTTGTTGTTTCAGAAAGGAATCTGGTTGTCGTGAAGCAGAGCTGCTTTGAGAACTGAACTGGCCCCTGGTAAATGCAGACTGCAAGGATTTGCTTCAGACCCTGCTCTGAATCAGAGAACTAACATAGATATGGGTTTTATCCTCATCTGTAATGTGGTCTGTAGTATTGAGGTGACTCAAGAGTCTGATTTGATCTGTTGCCTTCTGTTGTAGAGAACCAAGACTCTGACAACACACTTGATCTCTTCTATTTCTTTGTTCAGCACACAGTCAAACATAACAGCACACAGCTGAAATTAGAAAATATTAATATAAAATACTAAAATATAAAAGTTCATTATAGGATTTGGGAGTTGTTACGCAGTCTCTGCTATGGTGCAGAAATATTGTGGGTCCTTCTAGAGAGTGCCAGATGTTTGTCTTGTGTTGGTGGCACATTGTCCTTTGTACAGCATATGGATAGATACGCCTAAACCAGAATTAGTGAGATATGTCGTACTTCTGTCTTATCAGTGTTAAAATATAAATAATATATATTTGATGTATCAAGTAAACAGTTTTAGCAAGAAATCTGATTTTTTTTTTTTTTTTAGAAACTCTCAATTGTAATTTCAATAGCCTTTTATCTACTGATGATATTTTCATGTTTTGCTCTTTTTGAAGCTCACGTGGAAAATGAAGAACAGTATACACAAGCACTGGAGAAGTTCGGAGGCAACTGTGTTTGCAGGGATGACCCAGATTTGGGAACAGCATTTTTAAAATTTTCTGTGTTTACAAAGGAATTAACTGCACTCTTCAAAAATTTGGTAAGAATTATTTAAGAAAAACGTTGACATTTTAAAGCCATTACAAAAGCTGTATTTATTAATTATGACAGCTCTTCATATTGAAGACAGTTTGTGTTTTGGCAACCACTGTTCTTAAAAAATTCTCAGTGTGTGAAAATATCTCATGCCTTAGCCTTTCCCCTTGCAAAACTCAAAACTCAACGTGAACCAACAAAAGGAAAAAACAAATTGCCACAAACCCCAAACAAACACAACAAAAACCCCTCTTCCAACATATCTCACGTCTAAAAGCTTCCCACAATAAAGTAGTTATAACATGTATTATAAAAGACACATATCCATTTGCTTTAAAATTGTGAAACCAGCAAAACCCGTCTTGGTTTACTGTGTGATTGTGTTGCTTCTACTTTACTTTTCCCCACTTTCCATTTGTATTTACGGAGGGAGATTTTAGTGTCCCTGGAAGAGAGAGTTCTTGCTTCTCAGGGAAGAAAGTCAGGGAAACAAAATGAAACAAAATGCTGTAATGACAGTAGTGTCCACTGGGGACCAATCCTGCAACTGAAGCCAGTAAGCCTTAAAAGCACTCTTTGGTGAGCTGAATGGGATGGGGCCAAATAGAAGAACAGGAGTTTTAATTATGAATGGAGAATTTTCAGCCTCAGTTTCACATTAATCAGAGGGTACAAAAAGGGCAGATTCTGATTATAGTCTACTAGGTAGAGCTTTCCCATGTCTGAGGAAGTCCCAGATTTTCTTGAATTCACATAACTCTTAAACCAGGGGCTACGAAGGGGAAATGACCCAGATTCCTACGAGCGTTTAAAAGTCTGTGTCTACCGAAATCAATGACATGGAGACATATCAAATGCTTTTGTGAGTCTAGACCAAATGTCTGTAGTTTGCAGCCAGCTGGTCATAATCACTTCTTTGGGGAATGTTTCCAGCTGATGGGATTTAGGGCAGTCCCATTCACTCCCTGATGCTGTCCTCTCTTTTTACCCAGTCCTGATATTGATGAGAGAGAATCTCACCCCATATGTATTTATGAACAGTGAAATGTATTTCATATTGGTCATATTGATTTGAACTTCTCTGGATGTACAAATATTATCTGGGATTATGTATCAGAAGAGGCATCCTGATTAGTGTGAGTCAGTTATCCTGCGTCTCCCATACAGAGGCAGGCTGCTCCTATGGAAGGGAAAATGGAATGGGTCTTCTAACTGATACCTTTTGTTGACTAAAAACCCCTCTCTGTCATATATTAATTGCAATATGATGAGTTCATTAAGCAAATGGATCTGGGAAATGTGATGTTTAGGTGGTTTTAGAAAGCAGTCTATTAAAAGCTGCACCCCCTCCTCAGAAAACCCTTTTAACGTATTATTTTTTCAAGAATACTTCTAAAAGCTGAAAGATGTTCCTGTTTTACCAAAAATCATAGCTATTTGTTCTCTTAAAACCAGAAGTTACTATCTGTGCAAAAATATTTCTGACAAGAGTAACTTTTCTTCCATAAACTGGAAAAAAAATGGAAATAAATATCTGTAGGACGTGTAATGCATGTTTTTGTTACGTTTTCTTCTCCACTTAAGCATTTTGTGTGTCTTCTTCAAGGAATATTTCTAGCTCTTTTTGCTGTGTACTGTTTTTTCAGTAGCAACTATGTATTTTTGCTTCAGTTTGTGTGTGTAAGAAGCGGCTGTGTCCTGAGAGAGTAGCTAAGTCTTTAGGTTTTCTCAGTTTGTGGTTCTGATTTTCTCTGTTTTTGAAGTGAACAGTAATTTTCCACGGGCATGAATGTAATGGTGTTTTTTTTCTTTCTTAGTTTGTTTGTTTTACATTGCAATAATGTAAAACAATTGCACCTTCTCTCTTTAATACTACTGGTGAAGAACGAGTCTGTGAAGTTCTACTTCCAAATATACTTCATATTGTTGAAATTCAAAGTTTTTTCTTTTCTCTTGAGTCGAAAACCGAAGGAAACCTAATGGTCCTTGAATTTGGTGTGTCACTAGGAAAATAGTTTCATTCAGAAAGCAAAACATATGAAAAAGAGACATGAACTTCATTATCGCTTGAAAATGCCATATTAATAAACAAAAAATTATAAAAAAAGAATTATAGATGTATGAATTATAAAAAAATTATAGATGTATGTAACTTTACCTATTAAAAGTTAATGCCGCAAGAATAAACTGTTGTTAACCAGTCACTTTGAAAATCTGTTCGTAAGTTCATTGATGGAGGTTTAGGTTTCTAAGAGGTTAAAAGAGTGTAAAAAATGAGTGTATAAAGTCCTCAACAGCAGGTGGAAATAAATAGGGGTGCTGTTCTGTTAAAGGCATGGCCGTATGTGAAATAAGCCCCGTGCTTTCTCACAGTGAGGTGATGTATCCAACTCTGAATGTTTTCAGTATGTTGACAATAGAAAACATCCCTTCCTCTGGTGTTTCCCTTGTAGCACTCCACATGTTTTGGTTGTAAATATTTCCATCAAAAATGTAGCCAGGGCCGTGCCACCTGCTGTTAAAAAAAACATTCTGAAAGGTGCTCTTTAAATAGACCTGTCTCTGGAGTTCCATAGAACATTTTAGCTGAAGTGAACGAGGGTTGTGCAAGGAAGTGAGAGGACATGTTCAGACTGGAACAGATGCCAAAGATGTTAACACTGGCAAAGCTTTAGGGCTACTGTCAAGTTTTGCTTTGTCATATATTTTGCTTTAGTTTCCAGAAGCTGATGTGTTTTGTCAGCTCTTGGCCTGGGCGGCGTTTAGAGCTGTAGCTCTGAAGTGCTTCTGCAAAAAGACTTTCCTTAAACTTGTCTTTAGTAAGGTAGAGATAGGCTGTTATAAGGCTGTTCTGCTTTAACAGGGGGGTTAGATGCTTGTTTTCTCTAATAATTTAAAAGTTTCCCAAAAAACTGAAGTTTTTGTGGACTTGTCAATGCGCCAGTGTTTTATGTATTTCATTAACAGTTGAAGTTTTTTTGGTTTTAATCCAAAAAAATGTCAACTATTCAAGTTAAAAGTTTAGATCTTGAACTTTTTATATGTATTTTACTATGCAGCTTTTATGTGTGCATTTTCAAATAGTGCTTAAAACTCAAAAAAAAATATTAATTGGCATTTACCGTTTATCAGGTCCTTGTAACCCCTCAGTTTAGCCATTCTAACACATTATTTGGATCAGTTTGTGATATATGCTGTACCTTTATTCCTCTTGCCATAGAGCCAGTATCAAGCTACAAATTTTTCTTTAACTTCTGTTTTTAAAGAAGATTGAGCAATCAATTTGTCTTTTTGATAGTAAACGATCAGAAAATAATAGAGGCATTTTCAGAGGAAACATAGTAAGTTTTGTGGCAGATACAGAATTGCTTTTTAGTGGCAGCCTTGTTTCTAAGTCCTAATTGAATGGTAGCACCCACAGTTCCCAGGTAGGCTGGGTCAGTATAGCACTTGTTTATAGTGTTAATTACTGTCTTCATAATAAATACAGTGCCAAGTGATAAAGGTGTGAAGCTTAATATGAAAAATGTTAGGACAAGGGCAGACTGATTGCAATATGTTTGCATTTTAAATGTTGTCGTCTTTATATCCTGTTAGATTGCTACACTGAGAAGAAATAAAATCTGTAGTTGCACATCATCTTTGTCAGCACTCCTTGAAAAGGGATTTGATCTGTGAAAATGAAGTAACTATTTAACAAATTTCATTTTCTATATGTGTCATTGTTCTACATACTCTTGTCCTTTGTTTTTTCTTTTATTTAAATTTAAGACTAATGAAAACAGGCTGGATTGAGAGGACTGGATCTGGTATTTCCACTCTGTGGAAGGTATCTGGGAGAAAGAGATTTTATTTTCTACTAATAATCCTTGGACTTTTAGCCATAAAAAATTGGAAGAATACTAATAATATTTTTCTGACCATATGCTCCAGTTTTGCTTACTTTTTTAAATGTAGGAAGAAAGGACATTTGCTTAAATGCAAAAGGTAACAACAAAACTAAAGGAAATATCTTTTCTGTTTTATATAATGAACTTAAGGAATTTATGTCCAGAATTTTCTTTCAAGGCTAATGGTTCAGACTAAGGTTTTTAAAAAAAATGTTTGGTGCCTGAGACTCCACTCGTCTTAGTTAAGTGAAAAACCATGAAAAACCCTACAGATATACCTATTTGACACTGAAGTATTATATGTGAAGCTTAATGATTTAAGTTGTGTCATTTCTGTTTTACACTGGTAAACTGAAGGAAAATTTGGCTAATGGTGAGAGGAAAAGTGTTTGATTTATGCTTGTAGAGATATAAACCATGATGTAATTATTCCTCCTTAGTGGCATGGGTTCAGCTCCACCTGGAATCACATCTTTATTTCTTTGCCAAAAAGATATTGATCCAACTGGAAGGAATTCAGAGGACAGTAACAAAAAATGATCAGGGCTTGAATAGGTTGATTTGTGAATAAAACTTAGAAGAATTTTAAATACATGGTTTGCCTCACAGATAACTGTGATTGTGGAAAAGGAAAATACTAAATTACCTATAAATGGGTTCTCAGTCTGAAAGTATTAGGTGAACTATCACAGAGAAAGCGATAGATGCTTACCACTTAGTTCTTTTCACATAGGTTAGAGAATGTGCAATCTGGAATTCTTCTCCACTGGTAAGGAAGAAAAGCTAGAATAACTGCAACTCTCCTCCTTCCTTTGCTTTTACAGCTCTTCACTTCATGCTTTTAAGATTTCCCATAGAATACGTCATACTAGAGAAGTTGCTAGCCTGTAGTTTGTGTATTGGTGGTGGTCACGGGGCTGTTTCTAAGTAGTACATGGTGGCAACACTTGGTATCCTGTGTGAAGGCATTTTTCTGGGCAGCTGAGCCAGCAGCTCCACGTGGGCACTTGGTGGTGTTCGGCTCCTCTTTCACTGGAGTGACTTTTCCTTGGCATCATGGGTGGTGGGGGATGTCCCAGCTCAGCCGCACACCTGTGCTGCTGCTGGGGCAGGGACTGAGCGCAGGGAAGGGCAGCATTGTGTCCTTGTGTCCAAGGGGAAGGCACAGTGCACAGATGAAAGTGTGTGCTGCATCTCTTCATGCTACACGATTTTGTGAAGCCTTGGGCTTGTGTGCTACAGCTTAATGTTCAGACAAGCAAACTGTGTCTGGATGTTCTGGTTTCCCCTTGCTCCCCGCTGTGTTGATTTGCCATGTCCTACTAAAGGTCACATCACTGGGAAAATTATTGAAAACTGTTAAATCCAATAGCACTTGCCATGAAAAAAACAAAATTACTTAAACAGTGATTTGTCAGCAGGCAGTATTACCATCACCTGCACACACCCGAGCTCACTGGCGGTTGAGAAGCCACAGCCAAGTACATGGGCTGCGTCTGAGGTTTAGTAATGGCAGTAGAAGTCATATTGTACTGTAACTGCCTGAATTTTAGTTTAAATTGAAAAAGTTTTAAGGTCTGCATGTTTAAAGTATTTAATTTCTGAAGTACTGACAGGGTTTTTGTTGGTTTTTTTTTGCTTGGATTTAGAAAACAAAATCTGTAGAAGTACTGCAGGCACCAGTATCCAAAGCTCTTATGGAAAAGACTCTTTAAAGTAATCAGGAGGGCTGTCAAACAACAGACTTAACTGTTTAGCCATAGGCTCTTAAACCACTTGAACATCTTTCCCCTTTGCAAATGTTGGCTTCCTTGTTGCCTCTACCAGCACTTCTGGCAGCTACATGTTTTGTTTATACTTTCTCCCTCCTGCCATTTTTTCTTCTTCTCTGAGCCTTCTCCAACTTAGGAAGTTTTGATTTTTTTTTTTTTTACCCTATAATCTTCTTGGAAACTGTCAGAGGAAAACTGCAAGTGCCAAAGCAGCAGTATTGGAAGTGGAAACGAGGTCAACTGGTTTTTTTTCTTTCTTTTTTTTTTTTTAACACATGGAACTTGCTAATGTTCCTCTGAGACAGGATGACTTTAATTTCTGTGAAGCTTTCCTGCACCTTTGTGTATTTTTTCTAAAAGAATATTTTAAAACAAAATAGTCAAAATGTAGAGGCTGTTGTATACATTCTAGCTCCCTGTACACAGAGTAGGAGCTGCAGCATATTAATGCTTCTCTGTGTGCCAAAAATGGGTCTATATTTTTAGATAGTTCAGCTTAAGCTTCTTCTCAAGAAAGAGGGGAAAAACATGTAAGATCTTTCGTCTGTATATTGCTTGCTGATTTATAAATATGAGCGAGTGTGATTCATCTAACTAGGTTAATAATGACAAGTTCATGCATTATGTATGTTTACTTTTGTTGCAAATAAAATAGGAGCATAGGGAATACAATAGACTGATAGTAATGTACAGGTGATAGCACACAGAAGGAATTAATTTGAATAGGCAAACATTCTCCAAACTTTTAAAAAGAATGTAGAGTTTTTTCTCCTATTCTTTTCTCTTAAAATTGCTTTGGGCTCCAGGCCTCATGACTTGAAATTCTAGGAAACATGCATAACTGTTTTGGAGGCTGATTGATGTTTACATGACTGTGTCTGGCATAATACTTCAGGGTCTGATATTTTTTCTTACTGAAGAAAAAAGTGGTTGTCTTGAGTTCTGCTGTTGTGAAATACTTTGCTCTTCCTTTTTGTCTTTTTACTGGATTTGAAGATTGCTTAAATGGAGGCTGTGAAAGTATTGATCCTTAGGTTAGACATTTGACTGCATCGTACTCATTAAATAGAATAACAAAGTGGAAAACTGCATGGGATGATATCTTAAAAGGGACCTCTTTTGCTTCTCCACCTGAATAGCCATTCTGGATGTGCAACTTCTTCTAGAAATTTGTTGGGGTTTATTACCTAGGTGTTGTGTAGTTTCAACCTTTCACTTATCTCCCGTCTCTACAACATATAATTTTATTACCTTTGAGAATGGTTATGTTGACATAAGCATATTGTAGTAGTGCTGAGAACTTAGGAGGTGGATGGTTTCCAGCGCTGCCAGCTAAGCATGTGTAGATGTTGCTCATTCAGTTTTTGTAGGAAGTATTTAAAAAAACCAAACAACACGGAGTTGAAATTTAACTTGTTGATTCTAAAGGGCTGTGGCTGAGTCCTGCAGCTTGTCTGGGAGGAGAAAATATAGGGTGGAGAACTGGAAATGTGATTTGTGTTAAGAGTTCAAAAGACCAGATATTCTGTATTTCTTTAGCCTCCCCATGCAGAGCCAATCTATGTAACCTTTACAATTGATGAAGGTTTGCTTTCTCTCCGATTGCTGGCTGAAATTTCAGGCAAATGCAGTAAGGTAGTTTCTTTGAGGAGGAAGGGTGGGGGCTTGGGACCTTTGTTTGTGTTAATAGCAGCTGTTGAGTACCACTGGGGATGGGACCCCTGAGTCTGTTCTAGTGAGGCCACCAAGTAACTACAGGATGATAATATTTTGTATTTTTCAGTTCTGGGGAGGCTTATAATTGCAAATATTTTTGCTTATTTTTGTTTGTGTTAGTATCCTTTCTTTTCAGGATGGGTTGTGCTAAAAGGAACTTTGATGTCCCTGACATTATTCCTGAAGAAATACAAGCATTTGTTGCTTCGTGATGGAAAGTTCTTTCTGTAATTTAAACGTTTGAAACGCAGCTTCATATGTGGATTTCAGTGCTTCTTGAAAAAAAATCACATTTTAAAAGAACAGCTTACAATACCAAAAAAAGAAACTCATCCAAGGGCAACCTTCACCAAACTGCTGCAAAAGTTATTCTGATTTTTGTCCCCATCATGTTGTTCTAAAGTAGTCTGGGCTTTGCTTTTCAGAGCAATCTATTTGAATTGTTACAGTTTAAACTCTCTTCCTAGACATTATGGTCCATACCTTGAATGTTTTCCCTGAATCATAAAGAAGATTATTTTTCTGGCTGTCTTATTCCTGCAGTCTTTCTTCATTCTTTTTCCTTATCAAAATATTATCATACAGATACTTACTTAAAACCGTGATTATTTTGCTGTCGTCATTTATGTCTTCACTTGAAATTATTTTTATCTCCTTGAAGTACTTGTTTTCTCTTGAATTATAGTAAACTTACATACTGAAGACCTCATAAAATCCTTATTTCGAAGTTCACGTGAGATAAATAAGGCAGATGTATTACTTTTTAAAAACACATGGGAAATATTGGAATAATGGCTGTTTTACAGGCTAGCATTCTTTGTCTTTATAACTTCTGTCAGAATAAAATGCCATGTTATTGGAAGAGTAGCAGATACATTTTTATGGAATAGGTCTGAAGAGACTGGAAAATAAAGTTAATTTAAAATATGTTCATGAACTAAAAATTATTAGTGCTGAAAAATGGTATGATTGTTTTCACATAATTTAAACAGTGAAATCAGGCAATGTAAAAATTAGTGGTCTTATTTTGCAGTCACTGTTGGATGAGGCATTTATAATCAGCAGTAATTCTGGAAGTTTCCTGCTGGCTTGGGTTATAGTGTTTCCAGAGTAAGTTTAATTAACTCATGTTGTTTCCACCTTTGATTACTGGCTGTGCTGATAAACATCTTCATAAGGCAGGGATAGGAAAATAATATGTAAGATTTCCTTGTGAAACTTTCTGAAATGAGTATATTGAGATAGTTTATATTCTGTGTCTAGATGTATTAAATGATTTGGTGTGATTTTCTTGTTACAGATTCAGAATATGAACAACATAATCACTTTTCCATTGGACAGTTTGCTGAAGGGAGATCTGAAAGGAGTAAAAGGGGTATGTTGACCTTCCTGTTTATATGTGAGATTATTGTTGGTGCAATGGATACATTTAGCTAGTGTATCCATCTTATGTGATGGAAGGCATGGCATATTAAAGTAACCTATTAGCTTAATAAACAAGACTTTGGGCTTTTCGTTTGGGTTTTGTGTGTGTGTGTGTGTGTGAATTGAGTCATCCTTTCAGTTTGTGGTTTTGCCTACCACGTGTTCTGGACTATGTATACAAAGCAACCTTTGAGAAGCTTTAAAAACAGGCCTGAGATACAGAAGATAAGCAGAGAAAGAGGTGTAAAATTTAGATGCTTAGTTGAGGAGTGGGTAGTACTATATTTAAAAGGATTATTAGTAGTATGTTTATTTAGCATTCTAAACTTACCTAGAGCTATATGGATTATTAAAAAAAGCAGATTAGACTGTATGAGCATAGGATATTTCTTAATGAAGCTGAAATCTGTTTGTGCCCCGAGGATATTTCCTATTTGAAATAACAGCTTAGGACTCAAATGATGATATGTTTGTAATAAATTTCAGAACCTATAGCCAACAAACTTATTTGGCTTATGCTTTGTTTACTAGTGAGCAAACAGGAAGTGACTGGCAGCTATTGTTCTAGGACATTGAAGGAAGGAGAAAAATATGTACATAAACGACAAATGTTTCTGTAAATTACTGGAGGATAAATAGATTATTTAGTAAGATAGGCTTGTTATCTTTGTATTGTTTGCTTACCACATTTTGCTCCTCTTGTTCTTTTTTTCCATGTCAGAATGCATACATCTGTTACAATACAGTGTTGCCCCAGTGACTTGGGAGTGTTATCAAATGCTGCTTTAGTTAATTTAATAATTGTCAAAATAACTAGCTGACATGTAAAAATTAGTTCCTAATCTGTAGTTGCAAAGTTTTTCCAGTGTCTGACAGTTAATGGAATTTTTTTGGTAGTTGTCTGATCTCTTGAACTTCAGCAGAATTTCAGCTGTTCCGTTTTTATACATCAGTGAAATAACTTTACAACTTGTTAAGATCGTTTTATCGAAAGTACCTTCTCCAGAGGCAAGAAAATAAAGGAATTTGGAACATAAGTAGTTTAAAATTCTCATGGAATTAGTGACATTGAGCCGTATGGCCTACACTGGTCCCATTAAATCAATGGAAAATTGATTTCTTAAACTTGAGTGGGATGAATCAAGTCCTTAGCCAAGACTATGCTGCAGCCTCAGGATAGGTGCTTCTTTCCAGAAGAGCCAGAGATTGATGAGAAAATAGCTACTTTGATTAATTGCATAGTATGCTCTTGGGATAACATGTTTTACCTTTTAAGGAGTAAAATGGAACTGTAAAAACCATAGCAAAAAACATCCTAGCGATGCTTTTAAAAATATGAATGCATTAATGCTCTTTACAAGATTGTTTTTCCTATGTGCAGGATTGTTTTTGCACAATCCTTAGGTGAACCATTCAAGAAAGAGTGAAGTCTTCTTATTCTAGTAGGCACTGCAAGTGGCCAAGGTGTGTCTTCTCTGTTAGAATCACAGTATTTTTCATGTAAATAGCTGGCTGTATTATTTTCTTTTTTTTTCTTTTTCTTTTTTTTTTGACAGGACCTGAAAAAACCCTTTGATAAAGCCTGGAAGGACTATGAAACGAAAGTGTATGTATCTTTTAAACTTTTATTTAAAAGGGAAATGTAACTGAAATCTGTAAAGGTCATTATTTAATGCCAAGGTTGGATGCTCTCAGCAGGTGTATCATGTACCAGAAGTGGATGTACACCTATCTGAGGCTTGTAAGTTGTGTCTCATGTCATGTGTCTAGCCCAGCTTACCATAAGCCACTTGTTTGAAGGTACCTGATGCACTGTATAAACAGCTATAAAATAAGTTTATAAATAACTGCATTGAGTCAATAAAGCTCAACACCTAGTATCAAACACAATTGATTCTGGTACCTTGTCACTCATAAGTGGTTCAGTGCCCTACATCAGGAGCAGTTGTTTCCTGGGTTGGCTGGGTCAATTGTATCAGCACAGCTGATGGTCTCTGAAGTAGAATTTTGTAGTGAGTTTTATTCCACATTACAGTATTACCTGGATCGTGACTATCAGTTGAGTTTTTGTGTCACATGTCCAGTATCTTTATTCTGAAATAATGCTGCATGTATCAGGCCTTTTCTGATGATACAGGTCGAGAGGAATCACATCTGAAGACACTGTTTAACATAAATAGCTTGCAGATTCACAACCAACTGGACCGGCTGAGTATCTAGCACCATTTATTTTATTTTTTTTCAGTTGCACAAAGTTATAATGATTTTCTGGTGCCCACTGAGTTAGTCCATCTGAAGTCTTCAAAAATTATTCTTCAAAAATAATTGCCTAGCTGTAGCTGGATTTTATAACAAGACATTTTGAAACACTGAGATGAACCTCCAGTCTGACTGTTGGAATCCTTGGAAGATTGTGATGGCTCCAGTGTTTCATGTTCTTGATACCAGTGAGCAATCTCATTTGGTGCCATACCAGTTATTGACTGCTGAAGTAATTAACATTTCTAATCATTGTCCATGGCAGTAGTTGGTCTCTGAGGACAGGCCATAAAGAGTAGTCCTACAATTTAGTCTGCTATTGCCTACCAGTACTTGCTTGCTGGATCTGAAAGCTTGTTTACTTGTGTATAAATGTTATAGTGACATCCCACAAAGTTTATGTGCAGAATTTAAAATAAATTTGCATGTTGCTGGGGCATACACCAAGAGTCCTTTTACTACTGGACCTGTTATCTCTGCTGCTTTTAGGATTTCTGATATAATATTCACTAGGGTGTGTTGAAGTGATGTAAAGAGCTGTACTTGATCCACAGTTTGCTCAGAGCTGGTAACTTTTTTCAGAATCAGATACTCCAGAAATATTTTCAGTTGTTATTTAATTTAGTTAAGTACTTGAAAAGTAAAAAATCCTCTTAGAAAAATGTATATTTAGAATCTGTATATTTGGGGATTCTCTTCTTAGGTTATGAACATGTTGGAATGCTGCTGTGTGATTCAGACCTAAAAATGTGGTGTTGTGTTCCCTGTCTGTGGGATTGAATCCATTGCTGTTTGTATGATATAATGAGAGTTTTTTGTTTTAACCAGCCATTCTCTATAAAGCCTGTTTTATGACTTTGCGTACAAGTAAAAGACACTTGTGTTTTGATCTGAAGCACTTTTTTTTTTTTTCCCCACTGTAAGGAAATACTTCTTTTCAAGTTACCTCTGTAGTTTCTGCAAAATCTTAACAAATGAAGCAGACCTCCCTGACAATGCTCATTTCTAAGTCATTTACATGTCAGGTTATTCAACGTGCAAAAACTGAAGGTAGCACATGTTAATCAGGAAATCCTTTCAGATCCATGAACCATTTCTTTTGATATATCTGAGTGGTGGGCTGGCACAGTTGCTGAGTGGTCTATTTTATTTTTTTTAAGTGGTTAGATGAAAGCTCCACATCAGTATTGCAGAGTTTAAAGCTGTTAGTCCAGCCCTTGACTTTGATGACCAAAGAATTGTCTGCTTGAGGTTTGGGATAGGGAGCCAGGGAATTCTGTGTTCAAGAAAATTCTTTAAAACAATGGGCTGCTTTTTTTTGCCTTTTTTTTGTGTCTGTGGCTGTTTTACAACATTAGAAATTACTTAAGGTTGGCAGTCAGGGAATACTGTCTTTCACTGCAAGCTTGTGCCAAGGAACAGACCAGTTTTCCACGGTTTTGTTGAGTTAAATTCAATAGGATTGTGTGATTTTTCAGACCTCTTGCGCCTAAGATCAGTTCTCAGATAAGTTGAGATGTTACCAGCTCTCATTATTGAGCATTGATCTTTACAAATCAGAGATGGGAAGTTTAATCATGTGATTTTTTGAAACTAGGATGAGAATATTAATTTGACTTTGTTCAGGTCAACTTTGATCTCGTACTGAATTTTGGACATAGGAATACAACGAGGTTTCTCTGGGTTGGTGTTATATATGCTGCTGAGGGTTCTTGAGAATGTAACTGTGGTCCTTCTGTGGCTGTTCCGAGGGGATCTGAACTTCCTTATAGCTGTGTATTTTGGTCATCTTGTAGCAGTAGGTGGATGCACACTTACTTTAAGAATTCTTAAGTGCAGATTTTGATGCTTTTGTTGTTGTATCTTGATGGTCTGTGTTTTATCAAAAAGGACAAAAGGACTGGTAGAGGTAACCTCAGTCTCACCTGCCGCTTGGGTTGCCAGAGCGGAATGGTGGATGTACTTGCTGATAGCCAGAGGTTTGTTCAGCCTTCTTCAATCTGTTACTTTAGATGTTTGGATTGTGCCAAAACCCAATCCTAGATTTGTGCTTAGCTAGCTGTCTTTTCCAGTGATTCGTCTTCCAATATGTGAATAACTTTTTAATCTTTTTTTTTTTCTTTATTCCTCTCTCTTTTCCCTTTGGGTTCAGGGCTGCTAGGCTGCTCTTTTTCTGCACATCCCTCTGTATCATATGCTTAACATCATATCGTTCATCTGCATTTCCTACTCACAAGTGCAGACCTGTGAAGCTATGTGCCAGATAGCAAAGTGCTTTTTTGTATTTTTGTAGTCTGTGGGGAGGTGACAGTCTTTGTCCTAATTGCTGTCTTTATAAAGAAGAATTAGAGCTTATTTGTCACACTGTCTCATCTCACTTACTTGCATCTCTGTGATGACCTCTCAAGTGCAGATACATCCAAGTGTGACCTATTTGAAAAGAAATAAAGTTAATTAAAAAATGGCATCTGTTTTGCTTCATCCCCATGACAATTTCTAAGCTGCTACTTCAAGCTTGGTATGTAATTAAGTGTATTTAAAATTACTATGTATGTAATTCTTGTTTGGGAGAGGGAAGTTAAGATCCATTCTTATGCTCTTGGATCACCACTCATCATTGTTGATTATTATGCAATAATAATCTTCTTTGCCCTGTAGCCACCTAACTTCTCAGACTGTTTTCCTGAGAATCACCTTAGCTGAAGTAACTGAGGGAGGCTGGATCCATTTTTCGTTATGCCCTGGGGCTGCTCTTGAATGAGGGAGTATGAGGAGCAAGTAACCTGTAGCTTCATGTAAGCCTACCTCAGTCAAAAATGGAGACTATCCTCAGGTAACATTCATGAATAATTCATCTTTTCTCGCCATCAGTCACTAACATGATTCAGTTGGAGCCATAAAGATTTTAAAATGTTTTTAAAGCTTTCAAGCAGTGCATTTCTCTGGGGACCTCAGTTACAGCCATCGTTTCCCACACAAGAGCTGGGAGATGCTACCGGCCACCGCAGCGGCGCCGCGGGACTGGGCTGTGTCCTTGGGGGAGAGTTGTTGCAGACTGGGCTCTTTGCTACGAGGCAGTTGCTGTCCCACGTGTACTGAAACACTGATGGCAGACGTGCCAGGGGAGCATAAGGGGAAGGAGTACACATGTCATAAAAACTGCTCATTCTCCCAGCAGACAGATCAGATTCAGGAAGGCGCTGAGCCAGATTTCACCCACGTGCTTCAGTTTAATCGGTCCTGTTGGGGTAGATTCTGAGGTAAAGACTTTGTCTCGATTTTGCGCAGGAAATAGAAGCGGAAATTTACTGAAGGATACTATTTACTAATTTTTCAGCTGAATATGTCTGTATTCCAGACACAAACCTGATTTTCCTGAAAAGAAAGGTTATTTTTTTTAAATAAAAGTGTCTTATATTGGGGCCTATAAATATGTATTATCTTTAGAAATCCTCTTTAATAAGCGTTGTGCTAATGCTGTGAAATATAAAGGTTTAAGTAAAACTAATAAGCTATTCCTGGGAAGGCTGGCTGCCTCACCTCTTTTGCCATTCTCCTTTTGAAAACTGGGCTTGAGGTCTCTTGTGCATAACTGCCTGAAGAGAACAAGTTGTTTAAGTGTGCTTATGGCATTATAAGATGAAGGCAGCAGCATTACATTACTGTGAAGAAATGCAGTTGTTCGTATCTAGATATAACTCTGTTGTTTCTGACTCATTTGAAGTCAATGGAAAAATGAGCAAAGTCTAAATACAGTCTTCTGTAAAGATGTCTGTACAGCTACTTGTTTAAGTGATGATGTTTCCAGTTTGGTAAGCTCATGTTTTAAACAATATTAAAAAAAAGCTTTTATCAAATCCTTCCTCAGAACTCTAACTTGACTCAGTAGATCATTGATATTCATGCATGGTAGATACTTCTGTCACATTTCCTTTTAAAGCAAGTGCTTAAGACAAAGTGGAGGTCACGGCTTGAAAATAGTGACATAGAATGAAAATGCTAAGCAAGGTAACTTTAATATAGAATCACAGAATAGAATAACACAATCATTTAAGTTGGGAAATACCTTTAAGATCATCAGCTTCAGCCATAAACCTAACACTGCTAAGTCTAGCACTAAACCATGTTCCTAAGTGCCGTATCTACACATCACCTCCAAGAATGGTGACTCAAGCACTCACCTGGGCACCCTGTTCCAATGCTTGACAACCCTTTCTGGGAGAAATTTTTTGTAATATCCAATCTAAACCTCCCCTGGCTCAACTTGAGGCCATTTGCTCTTGTCCTATTGCTTGTTACCTGGGAGAAGAGACTGATCCCCACTTCATTACAACCTCCTTTCAGGTAGTTCTAGAAAGCAATAAGGTCTCCCCTGAGCCTCCTTTTCTCCAGAATAAACAGGTCTCTCAGCCACTCCTCATCAGGTTTGTGCTCCAGACCCTTCACCAGCTCCATTACCCATCTCTGGACATGTTCCAGCACCTCAGTGTCTTTGTTGTAAGGAGGAGCGCAGATCTGAGCCCAGTACTTGAGGTGGGCCCTCACCAGTTCTGAGTACAAGAGGACAATCTCTGCCCTGGTGCTGCTGGCCACACTGTTGCTGGTTTAGGCTAGGATGCCATTTGCCTTCTTGGACACCTGTACACACTGCTGGCTCATGTTCAGCTGCTGTCAACCATACCCCCACGTCCTTTTCCAGTGAGCAGCTTTCCAGCCAGTCATGCTGTCTGGGGTTGTTGACCCAGGACTCAGTGCAGGATTCAGCCCTTTGCTGTATTGAATTTAATACCATTGGCCTCAACCCATCAATCCAGGCTGTCCAGATCCCTCTGCAGAGCCTTCCTACTCTCCAGCAGACCCACATTTCCACCCAAATTAGTGTTCTCTAAAAACTTACTGAGAGTGAACTCAATCCCCTTGTCTAGATGACTGAGTAAAGATATTAAATGGGGCTGGCCCCAGTACTGAGCCCTGGGGAACACCACTAGTGACCAGGCATCAGCTGGAGCAGCTCCATTCACCGCCACTCCTTGGGCCCAGCCATCCAGCCCATTTTTCTATCCAGTGCAAAACAAAGTAGCCTTCAGAAACACTCCATTTTCCAGAGTGCTCCCCATTCAAGTGTGTTCCTTCCAGATGCTGTTCCCAGTCTCTGCAGCTTCCCCTGTACGTACCCAGACTCAGCCTGGCTTACTGCTGTATGGAGAAGGAAAGGAAGAGCAAGAGTTGCTTCCCATCCAGCCAGTTCCCTACTGCTGCATGTGCACAGGGTGCTCTGGTTGTTTACCCTTATTGACTGGCTGAAAATAAATACCAGTCTTTGGTATTTATTCATACCATATTCTGTATGCCAAAATGGATTTATTTGAAATGCAAATTATAATTTATATTGAAAAACAATTGCTTTTCAATTTAGAACTGTAAAAATGGTCTTGTATTGGAAACTGAATGGGTGAGACCATTCACTTTGTTTGACTTTTCTGTTGTTCTTCATCCTGTGTTTCAGCTTTACTTGTCTGCTACACAATTTGAGCTCACTGTATATTAGTTATGTGCAGCTGCATTGTAAATAGGCTGACGTGTGCTCAGAGTTTAATCTTAGTCAGCAAAGTCTACATGATATTTGTGATACGTGCTGCATGAGCTTCAAGAACAGCAGCATTACAAAACATTTGCTGCTTTCCTGTTGCTTCTGGAGTATTTTTTTGAGTTTTCACAATTTTCTTATTAATTTTGCCTAATTGATCTACCTGGAAAACCTGAATACCCTGCAATATTTGAAATCCCACAGTGTTATGTCACAGAACTGTCTTCGCCAAAAGGATTTGGTTAATGTCCCAATAGAGTGACACTTGAAGCTTAATTGATCCTTGCATTTGGGTGGGAAACACAGACAACCTTTTGCACTCAGATTTGCATGCAATACTGCTGTACGGAATTTCTTTGTTTCCCTAGAAACAGTGTGTCCTGTAGTATCAGTCAGATAGGAGGTGGTGTATTACTGTAACAAAATAGCAGGATAAATTCTGGATTACAAAGGTGAAGATGTAGTTAGAGATTAAAAGCACAAATAATAAGGAAATGCAAATGTGAAATGCACTGTCATGTGTCTCTGGTATTTGCCACTGAGAGGTGGTTTGGGGCTTTTGGTAAAGCAATCTTTTTGAGGTTTTGAAGCAATATAGCCTGAAGCTGCAACAAATGGCTTCAAGGATGTCTTTCTCTGAATTACTTGGTAGAGGTTGGTATGGTTTTTATCTTGGTTTAACTATTTTTTTGCCTGTGGAATATGATTTATCCTTTAAAGAGTAGAAAAGACTCACCGAAATCTAGCTTTCTTTAGGGGGAATACAATGGGTGCTGTGATATTGTGCATAATGTTTGATTTTTTGACAGTATTAATTGTCCTTTGGTTTAACTAGCATTTAGAGACGCTTTATGGCATGCTAATAAGCTCTTATGATTTTGGAGATGCCTTTGTCATCCTGTGTTCAAGTATTGTTCTCTGTAAACAATGAAAATACCATACAATAGCAATTGATAGTTATTAACTTCACATACATTTCAGTGAATTCTCTGACCTCAAAAATTGTTAACTTATATGTGGAAATTGAGAGACCTGAAACATCCTGGATCTTTGTTCTGTGCTTTGACTGTTTTAGAACTATCAAAAATGTTATAATGTAAACTCTCCTAGAGTGTGTGCTAGAAGGGAGCTGCATGTTTGTCATTTTCTGTTAGTCTTTTTTGCAGTGGTTTATCTTCCTTGTTCAGGTTTGGTGAATTCTTGTGTTTGGACCCTGTTTTCTGTGCCTACAAAATGACATAATTGTCAGTACCTGGACGAGAGTGCAGACTTATTTTTCATGAAAACAGAACAGTCTGGAATTGAGGTTTTTGTTCAGGTGACTTGAGTTTTTCAGAATATTTATTTCAAAGGAGAAGAGCTTCTCTCCAAACATGTGCTTCTGGCAAGATGTGATCGGCTGAGGAGGAGTGCAGTGCTGGCTGGATGTGCCGGCTGCTGGAATACTGCACAGGGATGGCTCTGTTGTGCCTGCCAGTGCTGAGATCCCAGTGGGCCTTTTCAAATTGCTGCTCAAAATGTTTCCCAGTGGTTATGTTATGGGGTGGGATTAATGGGATTAATTCTTGTTTTTCCTTGCTGCTAGAGGTGTAATAGGAGGCAGTTCCTCATTCTTGAGAAGTGCAAGTTCAGAATACTTTGTTGACTGGAAGTCAGACCATCAAGGACGTTTTCCCATAAGCAGTTAGGGTAATGTTAACATCAGGTTAAGAGAGTACTTGAGACATGTCATCTTTTTAGAGAGAGAACTGAGAGACACTTGACTACCCAAGAGGAGGTAGGACAGTTGTGTGTGTTATTTGTTCCTCTGATCTCCTTCCTGTATTCCTGTGTAATGCTTCCTCTTGTTCACAAGCAGTATAGCATTTACTCAGGAAGCTTTTTTTGAATTTTCAGTTTCTAAACAGTATGAGTGGCAAACTAATAGTTTTACTCCAAAAAGCAAATGCTCTCATGTATTTTCTTATTATCTTTTTTTTTCCATATCAGACTTGTCTAACTGGGTTATCTAATTATGCTACTGCCTTTAGGAACAATACGGAGAATAGCTGTAACAAATGCACAAGTGTGTTTATGGGAGTATGGCAGACACTGCTTATCCATTTATATTCTGCAGGAGAACCTGTTTTATTCAGAGCTCTTGGAAAACATTCATGGAAACTTTTAGGGAATTAGGACAGCTGGTCTAACAGACTTTGAAGTCTGCGACACAGCCGGCTGGCCGGCATTCCCAGTGCCAACTGGCTCAGCAGCAAGTAGAGACAGCAACTGTGATTTTGGCTTCAGAAACCCTGTATATATAGAAGATGACTTGATGACAGGCAAGACTCAATAAATCTGGTGACATAATTGAACTCTGTTAACCAGTGTTTGCTCTGTTGGGATTAAACAACCCCCTATGTTTTCAATTAAAACTCATTATTTTTTTCTGTATTTTCTTTCTTCTGAGTAAGAACTTAGTATATTCTTATTTAGTGTCTTCCTGTGGAATATCTGTCAGAACATTATTTTAACAGATGATTGAATTACATTTCAGCTACTGTATGTCATTGCCGATCTTTAGTCATTGTCAAATTTCAAATGAAATGTCATCTGGAAGTGAGTCGTATGCAAAGCTACAGGAGTTTGGCTCTGCATCTGTCAGAAGACTTTGTGAATAATCAGATTTCCTGAGGAGCTGTGGATTTCTCACTTCATTGACTGATTCTTTTTGCCTTATAGTACAAAAATAGAGAAGGAGAAAAAAGAGCATGCTAAGCTACATGGGATGATCCGTACAGAAATAAGTGGAGCTGAAATTGCAGAAGAGATGGAGAAAGAAAGAAGGTTCTTCCAGTTACAGATGTGTGAGGTAAGATGCAATGTGAAATTCATGTTGTTCTGCTGCTGTTTTTAGGAAAGATTTGAAAAATGCAATTGGTTAATGGCAGTTGTGACACTAAAGGGAAATGCCAAGTTATTAGTGGCCTCCGTTTGTGAAAACGCTTTTTTTTTTTTATCATCCAGGTGTGCAAACTTTGGAGGGAATTTAGCTATGTTCTAATTTCACTTAACAAGTAAATCAGGGCAAAGCTCAGTAAAAGAGATTATAATAAATAAGCCTTTACACTACTAATTCACTGCAAGTTATTTTAAGCCCTAGATCATTCTCTGAATTGTTCCCTGTGCTGACAGCTGTTGCATTATTATGAGGAGAGACTCTAGTCTAGCACAGTGCTGGGCTGGTGCATAGAAAAAGTACTAAGGATGGAATCCAGTTGTCCTTCAAGATGTTTCAGAATATTTCTACTTGGAAGTCTTTGTGATTTTGCAGTACGTTAAATCTCACGTGAATATTTTTTGGTTTGATTCGTTTAAGGACACATCTGGTTCTGTGGTTGGGAATTCAAGTTGCTGTGTTCCTTTTTTCTATGCATTAACTCAAAAATATACCATTGATTTTACTGTGATGATTATAGCTAATTTGAGTCGTATGCCAGCATAGCAGAACTGCAGTTGTCCTGAATACCACTTCTGGTGACTGCACACACTCATACTTAACAGAAAAGCTTCACATTCCTATACAGAGTCAGACTAAAGTGTTCAAAATGCATAAAGGGATTTGAGTACCCAATAAACATATGGCTGTTGTCAGCTAATTGCCCATCTGTATCCTTCCTGAGAAACACCCAGGAACAGATGCTTCTCTCTTGCTGTGTCACAGTAAAGGCAAAGTTCATGTGAGTCAGTTGTAGCGGTAATGCAGGGTGAAGTCTGTGAAATTGGATCAGGTTACTTTAAATATGGAATCGCTAAAGTGTATCTTGTATTTCTTCTGATTTTGGAGAAAAAAAGTTTTTACTTGGTTACCTCTGAATAGTCATAAGAGGGGACTTTTTGATAATGAAAACAGTAGAATCAACAGGTAGATATTAAAAATTGTTAAAATAATCCCTCACTTCTTTTTTTAGTAAACTGGTTTCCTCCTTAATGACATCTGTTTAGCAATGAACTTAAAACTAGTGAGATACATTCTTAGAAGTGCTTCTAGGTTTAAGGATGGGTTCCTAAATCTACCTCACAAACCCTTCCATGCTTTCTTTAACAGAGGCTTTCCCTAGTAGCCATAAAGAATGTTTTAACAATCTGAACAAATCATAGTGAAATATCCTCACAGGATATCAAAAATCAGCAGTGACAACAATTCCATTTGTGTAATTTAACCCTCGAAGCCACTTTTTGATGCGTTCCCTTTTAGGTCTTGTAAATCTGCAACTGTTAAAGCTTGTTGAAATATAACTGAAAATAAATGTTAAAAAAACCACTGTAGCAGTAATAATTGATTTCTTTTGTGTATTACTGTTTTAACAGTATCTGCTGAAAGTCAATGAAATCAAGATTAAAAAAGGAGTGGACTTGCTTCAGAACTTGATCAAGTACTTTCATGCTCAGTGCAAGTATGTTTTAGTTTTCTTTATATCTACACAATAACTGGAGCAATGTTTTGTTTTCAACTTCTGACATCATCCTAATGCTTTTCCAGAATTTTCAAAATAAATACTAAGGTTCAACTGTTTTTGCTGACATCTCTTGACAGATTGCTGTTGTCATAGATGAGTCATTCCCTTTGTTACTATTTTCTGAAACTTAGTGAGGTTGAACTTGTTGCTTGAAAGGCTTGCCAAACAATAGTTTGCCATGTTTATAAACTACTCCTGAAACAGAGCTATTAGTTTGGTCTATTACTTAGCAGTCCATTAGTTTTGATGGACTTTTTTGAGTGTGTCTAGCAATGATCTAAATTAATTCTCTGCTAAAGAAAAATAAATTGCATAAGCAGTGGGTTTAAACTATATTGAAAGAATCACTCTTTTTCTAGTTAATTGGAGAACCCAGTAATAAAACACATAGTTCTCATTAGAATTATGTACTTTTTTATGATAGTCTTACTAATCAGTAATGTAACAATGAAGTCACGGCTATAACCTTGAAAGAGCCACTGCTAACCAGTTGAAATCAGTAAGTTTTGTTCTTCAAACACCAGTCTGCATCTATGTAGTTTTTCCCCTGTGGTGCTTTTAAAATCAGTTTTACTTGTGGTATGTTGCTCATCTGCTCTGTCCATTCAATAAAATTTCAACAACATAAATGCTGTGCTGCATTATCACTTTCATGTCTGCTTCCCAGAATGAAGATATTTCATGTTGCAAACAATGCAGCAATTTTTAATCAAATATGCATGTAATTGTGGTTTCTTAAAATCTGGTTTTAAAGTTGGAGTTATTGGGTTTTTTAAGAGCTGGAATACTTGGCATAGATAATGTTACTCTGCCAAGACAAAAATACAAATAAGACAGTAAGATGTAGCATATGCAGTTTACATGCAGACTATAATTAATGCTTGGGAAACAAAGGGGGTTTCCTTTAGTAGAAAGATTGCATCAGACGTGAAATTATTTGGCTTCAAGAAGTCATAATTATTTTATATCTACTAGAGCTTTTGCTGTTCTACAAATGAATCTTGCTTGTTCTGGGCCTTCACAAAATGGGATGAGAACCTGTATTTGAGGTGAGAATGAGGAAAACTGATGTGGCACTGGATTGTGGCAGTTCTGAATCTAATTGGGGATTTTGCATGTTAGAATAAGCTATGATGGAAATAAAGAGGTGGATCAGCCAAAGATGCATTGAAAAAAGAGTTTAATGTTTTGAAGTTTATGGCATGGCATAATAATATGCATGTCTTCCTTTGGCAACTTTTAAAGCAGAAAATACAAAGTAAAGTTTAATAACAGCTTACTTTTTGCTTTTCAAGTTTCTTTCAGGATGGGTTAAAAGCAGTTGAAAGTCTCAAGCCTTCAATTGAAACGCTCTCGACAGATCTTTATACAGTGAGTAGCAACTTTTCACATCTGTGTTGTAAATTTAGTTTTTTACAGTAGAAACATGAACATTTTGGTTCAGGTTGGCTGACTGTTTTAATTGTCAGCATTTTAAGGTTTTTAGTAGATTGTTGAGTAAAATCTTGTTCCAATACAGCATTCGGAAGCCTTAGTTTCAGTTCAGGACCCCCTGGTGTAAAATGTCAGGAAAACAGCCTTTGCTCCAAAGTGTTTACTAAGTGGAAAATAACATGTGGTTTCAAATGGAACACAAGGAAGCAAGAATATTGGGAGACAATATCAGAGTCTTAACCCAGCAACATCCTTGCCATTATCAAGTTTTCTGAAGATTCAAAGGAAAATAAATTGATCACATTATCTTTTTTTCTTTGTTTTCATTCTGGCTCAACGTTTCTAGAAAAATGAACCAATTAAGCAGCAAATTTGAAAGACCTGCATTGGCAATAGAAAATAATGTTATTTTTAACCTGTGTTTTTATTCATTCAAGATTAAGCAAGCACAAGATGAAGAAAGAAGACAATTAACACAGCTTAGGGATATTTTAAAATCAGCACTCCAAGTTGATCAGAAAGAGGTGAGCATATAAGGTGGTTTAACTTTGTAATACCTGTTTTAATTAATTCTAATGTAATGTTAGTATTCAAAACCGTTATTTTAACTTTTATCAGCCATCTAATTTCTTTTGTTTGTTCATCTTTGTTTTGATGTTGATATCAAAGTTTCTGACAAAAATTTTTAAATTAATGCCCACTAAAAATATGAGACTTACTGAAAAGTAATTTCTTTATGTTACCAGTACTGCAAAATAATTCAGATGGTGCACTGTTGCTCAAACTGAGAATTAAAGAACTTTGGCAGTATCAAGGAGACCCTATTTGTGGAACCTTATCTCACAATACTATTCCAAACTGTATAAAGATTGTGTAAAACGGAACTTCAAATCCCAAACCACCTCTGTCATCGTCTGCAAAAGTTAACAATTAAGTTTGGTACTCTGCTGCAAGATGCCAGTGTTCAAATGTGCAAGGACTGGGTCACTTTGGCAATCCAACAAATAAGTATTTTTTGAGTTTTGATTATGATTGCCATTAGATTTAATGAGTTCTGGAGTAGTTTCATTTGCAAACTCTGATCTGGAAGTAAGCATCTTTTGTATACTGTAATCCTAAATATTGAGTCTACTTTTGTTTCAAATTGCTAGTGCTTCCTCTTCATATAAATAAATGCCAGCCAGCTTCCTTGTGTGGCTGCTGGGCCAGGAGAAGTGATGAATGAGCCCCCTCCCCGTTTTCAGATTCTCTTTCTGAGAGGGATCATGATGAAATAGTTTAGTCTGTAGAGCTCAGACTTCCTCCATCTTTTCCGGTCTTGCTTTGATCTTCCCATGAAAGTTATGGTGACTCCTGACTTTTACTGGTGACAGATGATGGTTGGTGAGCAATGTAATCGAGTGAAAGATGTCCCTGCCCACAGTTGGACTGGATGATCTTTAAAGGTCCCTTCCAACCCAAATCCATGTGATTCTGTGGCCTGCTGACTGGCATTTGGAACAGCCTTGAACGCTCTTCATTTTAAGATGTGTTTGTTACCTTGTGAAGTTTGTGATCATGACCATTCTGTGTGAAGTTCCATACAGCCTGCAGGCCCTTTCTTAGATTCTGCCCGGCATTCAGGACTCACTGATTTGACAAAAAACTTCCAAATTTGAGCTCTGCAGAATTAGAGACTAGTGATCCTCATGGAAATGTGACTGCTTTGGGTTCCCCATTGATTGCCCAGTCTCAATAAGGAGTTGTTGCTGTTTGGGGTGTGTTAGCAGGCTTCTTACTTTAATTGGGTCGTTGCTCAAGAGAGATACCAGCAGCAGTTGGGTGTCATGGTTTCTGCAAATGTTGCTTCTCTGTGTTTATCTCTTTATCAGTGATATTGATATTAAATGTATATGGAAGATGTGATGAGTACTCATAAATTAATAATACACGTAAATTTATTATTTCTGCTGGGTTTGTGACATTTAAAAATGAAAGCATAAAAAGTGCTTTGTGCTATAGCTATTATTTATTAATTCTGCAAATCTAGGTATAGATGCTTACCTGCAGAGCACGAGAAGTATAATTATTTTTAAAGTTTTTTTGAAAACATTGGTTAATCAGTGGGATGCCAGAGAGCTGTGGTATAATTTACTGTACAACCCACTAATATTATTCTTGTTGCACTGTAATTTCCTTTACTATAACTGATTTCTTTTTCCTTCCTGAAATGCATTTACATTTTGTGACCGAAGTCTAGGAGAGTAAGTGTTACCATGTTTTAATGAAAATAGTTGGCATGATTTCCATTCAGATTTCAAGAAACTGGATTTTTCCTCTGAGCTCTTGTCTGTTGGCATGAAAAGACTGGTTCTTTCTTTCTCCACTTTGGTTTGTTTTATTGCCAAAAAGAAGAAGAAAAAAAAAAGTTATCAGATTGTTCTTGGGAAAGAAAATTACTGTAAGACAAATTGGTGACTTCTGTGACACTTTCTTTTGGAAAATTAAATCCAGTTGCTTGATTTGATGTTCTTGCAAGATTTTGAAAATATATTTATTTTTAATTAAAATGGACTTCATGTAAGAAATTATAGAATGTTACAAATATTGTTTCTATTGTGTTTAAAAAAACCACACAAGCACTCATAGTGAACTTTCTTTTGTTGTGCCTGTATACGTAGTTTCCTCCTGCAGAGAACTTCCTCAAACCTGATTTGTATTGAAACTTCTTTTTGAAATGTCATTTTGTGTACACCTTCATAATTTTTAATTTTTAAACTTTCAGTTTTCAAACCATAGAGGTCCTGCAAGTTTTGGAGTCAACCTTAGAGTTGTATTGCCTAAACTGTTCCCTTTCCGTGACCTTGGGTGAGGTCACCTCCTGTGACTGTAGTGTTTAGATTTGCTTCTGCTTCTTTGGTAGAACCTATATTTAGGTAATCTATTTAGGCCTCTGTAAAATATGACAAGCTTTGTGTTTCTTGACAAAAATTGTAGTAGCTATGCTATAGGAGAAGCTGCGTGGGGGGTTCTGGTAGATATGTCTTTTAGAGGCTCTGTGGGGCTGTAATAAGTAAGGGATGGATCTCTGTAACATCCTGCAAACGCCAGTGAAGTTCAGGCTCCGGAAGAGCTGTAAGGACTTTTTTGGCAGCTTTACACACTGGAATGATCTGAACAATCTGAAAATCCTGCTCCATGGGAGCTGTGGAATGGCTAGCTTGTGGTGTAAGTTGAAGCACCTTGTATTGGATGGACGGTTCTGTTGTGTTCACATAGTGGGGCTGATAAACAGGATTTTAGAATATCTCTTACCAGTAGTCACCATCTTTAGGGAATACTGTTTTCAGATTTATTTCGTTTTTAGCTATGCTGTTCAGCTTGAAGTCAGTCTGTCTTTATGACTTTGGAAGAAATAATTTCAAACCTCCTTATGGTCAGGGAAGTGGTTCACTAAAAACATGCTGCAGTTAAATGACTCACCTTTTTTTATGCCTGTCTTCATTTCGAAGCTGATAAAGTGGTGAAAGTTCAGTTTCTTAGGTTCATGTACCTCAGTCTGTTCTGATCTTATTATGTTCTAGAGATATTTAAAATGACAATACTCTGTACTAGGTATGTCCTCTGTCCTGCAGAGATCCGTTTCCTCCCATAGGTAATGTACATTGTTGCTGCTCCTCTGATGAGGCCGTTGGGTCTGACCCTGTTTTCTGTGATTTGTATCTCTGTTATGTGCAGTATGCAAACCAGAAATAAGGGAAGATCCTTTGGAGAGCCTACATATGGAAAAGGCATGCTGAAATTGTCTGGAAGGATGTTAACGGGGATGGTGATTTGTGGGATGGCATCCTGTATCTTAGGAGATAGATCAAAATCATGCACTTCTTGTCAGAGAGCTGTGGAAAACCATCATCTGGCAATCACCTTGGACACTATTGATCCAGAATTGACCTGAACTGAGGATTTAAAATGGCAAATATGTTTGTCCTTAGGTTCTTTTCATGAAATAGTATTAAATTTTTTAAAGATACTGTTCGTGGTAATGAATGTGTGGAAATACACGTCAGCTACAGCAGCTTCCTCTCCTGCTGAAATAAGGCAGGAAGCTTGTGTTACTGGTTTGCCAGTTTGGCCAAACACAGCAGCTGAGTGTAAACAGGAGGGAGGGAGCTGAAATGCGGCAGAAAATAATGCACAAAAAGGAGCAGCTCAGACTTAAGTAATGGCAGTGGTGCTATGAGCAGGTGTTGGAGGTCACCTGAAATCCTTACATAATTGAGGATGGGGAGAACTGAAATTAATTTCCTGTAAGACCTCTAATCTTCTCGGGAATGGAGTTCCTTTACCGACTAATGGGAGGCAGAGATCAAGGCATTGGTAGGGCACAACTGGCAGTGTCAGATCAGATTTTCTTCAGAAGTCAGTAATTGTACACGTGGAGTGTTTCTTAATGAAGAGACAGGAATTTTTTATGAATGTTGTTCTGGCTCTATGTTGTGCAGACAGAGCGCAAAACCAAATAATTCTGTGTAAACAAATTGGAGAGAAACAATAAACAGACTGGTTTAAATCTGAAGGCATGCTTTGTCAGGAACAAACATTTAAGTAGTGGTTTTGTAGTGCCTTTAAAAGCCTCAGATGCATGTTGTAGCTACCTAATACAGCTTCTTAGATCGCTAGCTGAGAGTCAGGGCAGTGGGCACAGGTTGCTTCTGCTGAGAAGGAGCATCAAGGAGGGTTGCAGCCTGCGTGGAGCTCAGCTCGTGGTTCTCAGGGCCACTGAGCCCCAGCACTGTGTTCAGGATGAGCCTGAAATGCTACAGCCTGGAGGTGTGGAGTCCTAAGTGCTCTGAACAGAGGTGTAGGTGGTGGGTCTGTCCCTACCAGCATGTTTAGAATAGCTCATAGTCATGTAAGTGAACTGCTTTGTGGGTTTTTCCCTTGCTTGTAATATGATAATATTTGTATTATCTGCCTTATATAACAGAAATGTAATTATGTCCATAGAGCAATGATAATAGAAAAAAAAAAAAACAATTACAAGTAATAGTAATTGTTACTGTAGGCATTTAAAAGTCCATCCTGTCATGTTACTGCTGCTAATATAGCATGACACATCAGATTCCTCATGTTCAGATTCTTATTTTTTAAGAAGGTGGATTCTTGCAGCGGTGGGTCCTGCCTCTGGGTGGTTCTGAGAGCAGTGAGAAAGGTTTAGTTAATCCTTGTCTCCTCCAGTGCCAGAATTCTACTTTGTTCAAGATATTTTGCTTTAAATTATTGTTCTTCTGAAAATGAATTTTCAATTTTCCTGTATGACTCCTGAACTATGTTACCAGGAGGTCTCCTGTGCTTTTCAGACAGTAACTTGACTCAATTTCCACAAGGAAAATCACTTCTTCAGATTGATGTATATAATTCTTTTTTTTTACAATGGAAGGGTAGATCAGCAGTTGCAGGTAATAATAACCTTTAAAGTTCGTACCCTGTAGTGTTTGCATTAGCTGGAAAACCCACTGCTTAGTGAAGTTTTGAGCTAAAACCCCAATATATTAAGGCCAATAGTAAATCTAAATAAAGCAAGTAAAAGGATTTTGGCAGTTGCTGATAATGGCTATTTGTCAAATGTTTTTTGTGCCTTCTGAAAAAAGAAATGGATCTTGTTCTTTCTCACTGAGGAGGAAAACTATGCTTCATTTGGCCTGTTGGATTAGAGCAGGAAGGAAAAACTCTGAAACTCATTAATGGTGGGTTAGTTTGGTTGAAAGTGTGGAATGCATTACAAATTGCTGTTGATTATTTCAGGATTCTCAGATTCGCCAGAGTACAGCTTACAGTTTACATCAGCCTCAGGGAAACAAGGAACATGGCACTGAACGGAATGGTAGTCTGTACAAGAAAAGTGATGGGTAAGTACTGCTGGAGTCTACTGGAAAAAACATTAGGTCCTAAGAACTGAGGCAATGTCATACAAAATATATTTCAAACTGAGTTACCTTTTTTTCTTTTCCCCCTTTAAACTAGAATCAGAAAAGTGTGGCAGAAAAGGAAGTGCTCAGTTAAAAATGGTTTTCTTACAATTTCCCATGGTACAGTAAGTATTTGTTTACAGTATTTTATGTACTTGGTTGCTAATATAAAAAGGCAAGATCTGCTGGTCTATATTTGTAATTTGGAGTTAACTAGATTCCTGAGACAGTGTTTTGAATATGAGGGATATTATTTTTTTAAGGCAACTTTTCAGAAATATATCAAGACATACACAGTATCTAAAAATACAGCTATTCTAATGCTTATGACTATTAATGGGAAAAAAGGGCTTTTTTAGTGACTCAGTACATGTAAATGTTCATATTTTACCAGTCTATCTAAAAATACAAATTCAAACTTTTTTTTTTTTTTGTCAAAGATATGGTTGGGCATTAAGCCATATTTAAGATAGGAGTTAAACAACTTTTTATATTTGCAAGATAAACTGAGAGTATGCTGAATCTCTTCTCTCCCCCAGATTTGCTGCTATATTGTAGTTAGGAAGGTAGCTCCTGAGAAGTAGCTGTTGGTGAAAGTCAACTCTGAAAACAACTTCTGCCAGAATGACAGGAAATAAAGAGTTACAAGTCCCTCTCTTTTACTGCTACCAATATTTGAAACACATTAGGTATAAATATTAAAAGTTTGTTAAAATTCTAAAAATTTATACTTTCGTGTTTTGGACCTTTTGCACTTGGCTTTCAACTTGATTTTGTTTTCCTGTAACTTTTCCCTTTTTATACTGTTTTCTCAAAACTCTTCAGAAACTTTCTTAAGGCAAAAAATAACTCAGTGACACTATTTCCCATTCTTGGTCTAATAAACAGTCCTGTTTCTTGGTCCTGTTATGAACTGTTCTGTTCTTCATCCTGTTGTGCGTGTTGCTATGACTACAAGTTGACCCTGGCAGCAAAAATGAATCAATCTCTCATTTGTGCATCTAACCACAAGCTGCTGCCTTCAGAATTGATAACCAGGAGTTAAGGAGGAGTGTAAAGCCAAGCCAGCAAAGCAGAGTCATTACTATGGCTTTTGGAACTGTCCACAAGAGTTTATCCCTCTTGTCGTTTGAGTGTGTACGAGTTGTCTTTGTCAGAGAAAAGTCTCTTGGTGTATTCTCTTGGTGTCTGCAAGTGCTGTGATTGCACTTGGCGTTGGACGTGCTGTGCTGGTACCAGTGGGAGTGTAGCTGGGGCAGCTCAGAGCTGGTAGGGGCTACAAAATCCACTTGTGGAGCAGAATTTGAAAACTTTCACATGAGGGTACAGTTATTGAGTCTATCAAGACACTGCTTTCTTCTCTTTTTATAAGCTGTCTACCAGATGGTCTGACATTTTTAGAAGCAGTAAGTTCCCACTGAAAACAGTGGAGCTGTAGCTGGAAATCAGTTTGTAGATAGTTGAATGTGAGTTTAGATACGTGAATTTCACCGGTTTGTTCTTGATTTTTTTATATTACAACATTAAAAGAGCCCCTTCTTGTTTTAAAATACACTCCTAAAAAGTATTTTTACTTATTTGCTCACTTCCCCTTATGTTTTGATTGCAATTTTGTGTAAAAGATTAATGAATATTTCGTAGACACTGAAAAAAGTAGAAGTGATTTCGGTTTATTAAGAATTTTTTAAATATTTTCTGAGAATTCTGGAAGAACAACACTGATTTCCAAACTTTCTCAGGGTTGATATCTCCTGGTCTCTAAAATATGATGTGCTGTTCTCTTGTCCCAGCAGTTCATTAAAATGAACCATCTCTCAGAAATTCAGTTGACAGTTTTGTTTTCTTTATGAAATACGAATTTGTAAATGCTTTTTCTTTAAAGGCTAAGTATCCTTCATGGATTTCTCTTCTTTGGTCATGTAGCCTCCCTTTATGAGGGACTGTTTTTTCAGTTGGTTTCTAGAACAGCTATCTTCAGGCAGTTGCAGATGCCGTATTCTGAGTCAAACTTGCCTGCCAAGTGTTCTCCTGACGGATGGAGAGAATATGGTTGGTTCTCTGTCAGTCACCCAGCTGTGGTACTGAATGTACCTGCCTGCATTGCAGAAGTTATACTTTTAGACAACTAAAAGCTTCAAAGAAATTAGCATTCATAGAGCAATGTGCAAGGTAATGGCTGATGGAAAAACAGACATTGGTCCTTCGTGTAATTATTAGTAGTCAGAAATTTCCTGACATCTACCTGACTGCAATTTAACATACATGGTTGAAGAAACAATGACAGAAGCAGATTGAACCATGTAATTAGGAATTCCTAAGTGCTTTTCAGATCAAGAAGTCACAAGGAAGAAACTTAGATTTCAGAAGTGTCAGATTCCTCAAAGTTGGTTTGTGTTTAAAGAACTTAAATGAAATTTGCTGGTTGTCTGCAAAAAAAAGGAATATAAGATAGCCTCATTGTTGAGGAATCTTTCTTTGTTCTTTCTTTACCACTGGAAAGTTTAATCTACCATGATGATTAACAGGACAATCTGAAGACAAAACAATCAGATTTAATCTTTTTATTCTGAAGTAAATCACTGTGATATCCAGAAAAAAATGCATGATGAAATCAGCCAACCAGTCTGTTAAGTGAACACATGAGCTCATGCCTTTTGTAGAAATCAGCTCTGTATCATGGCACCCCTGTATTGTTCAGATACCTAACCTTTTGATTCCTACACTTAGTGTTTGTTGCTGGAACAGATTAGAAGTCAGTCTTACTGGATAGGGGTTGCCATTTCTTCAGGAAGTAGCATGAGTTGATGCTTTGGTCTGTGTATGGCATGAAAAGTGCAGCACATCTTTTGAGGGTTATTAACATGGTTGTTAACAAGGTGTCCAGAAATTCAGCAGTGGTCTGAACAGAGACTCGAGCAGGAAAATGAAGCTCAGAGGTTTCAAAGAAGTAGTATAATAGTAGTTACGTGTTTGTTATCATTTTCTACATACGGTGTCTCCTAATCCTGCCAAATGTCCAGATCCACCTGCACTAGCTTAGTTGTCCACCAGGTAACAGGCGCGTGTCAGAGTGGTGGCTGGAGATAGACTGTTATTTGCTGCAGGGTAGAAGCATGAATGAGGTGGTATCAACCACTTGCTAAGGGTTTTTAATACTCTTGTTAATGCTGATTTCAGGTTAGGAGATCCTCAGATAAAAGCTTTAGAATATGTGTGTAGAATACATGTGGCCCAGGATGTGTTCCAGGTTGTTGCAGCCATTTCTTTGGGTTCTCAGATCCTGATACAGAACTATTAATGCTGCATTCCCTTGTCCAGAGAGACGGGTTCTGTGTGCATTGGTCCTACAGACCTCTCTGAAGTACTTTAATGCATTCGTTTACAACTTCATATTTCATAAGTTATAGAAAACTAATTAGGTCCCAAATGCGCTTCAGATCTAAAGTCCTGGGGCAAGGGGATTCTCTCTTAACCTAAATGTACTTGCATTTTTACATTCTCACAGAGGCTGTGAGCAAAGTATATATGAGTTGCCCAGTGTCTATCTAATTAATAATTTATAAACATTTGGATATAAATATATATAATTATATATTTATATATAATTTATAACTAAATAATTAAATCTGTATGCACTTTTACTACTAAAAGGAATGTCTGGAATTTGAAAAGCTATTTATTAGGCAGAGAATACAATGTGGTTGTCAATAAATTGTCATCTTGCTGCCTCTGAAACCTCTCTTGGGTATAATTCATTTTACATTGACCAGCAAGTGACCTGCAGGTTTATTGTTTCAAAGCTTGCATGACTTTGTTTTGTCTGCTGCTTATGCTGGGCAAAGCATGAGCCTGCTGTTTTTCAAGGACACCATGCTTCTTTTTTTTTTCTAGCAGGAAAAAAAACACATAATGTTTCCCTTCTTATGTTTCTCTGTGGGTTTGATTTTTTTTTTTTTAAAAGCGGTGTTCAGATAAAATGTTGTTCTTTTTTGGCCAGCTACATGGTTTTATCAGATTGTTTCAAGGGAATCTTTACTCTTTAGACTTGTTGTCCCTTTTGTTTTTGAATTAAATGTTTTCATCAATAAATTTAGAAGACATTGTGAGAATATCTGTTTCTGATGATTCATTGCTCGTTAATTACATTATGTGATAGTTCAGCTTAATTTGATAATGTTTTTGTGAATATTGCTATCTTTATGATAGTACTTTCCTAAATGGTTTGAATTACTATTTTTCAGATATTATTGCCCAGAGCAAAGGCTCACTAGTTAAATCTGTTTTCATGATTTAATTATTCTAAAAGAAGAGTGAAACTAGTTATCCATTGTAGGAGGTGCAAGCTATTCCTCAAGTCACGTTTACAAACGTGTCTTTCTAGGTCCTACCCTACGTCTGTAGAGTAGATGGGTTAAGGGAAAGAAGAGGTTAGTGCAGAGATGCTATTTGAAAAGTCTTCGTAGCCTTTATGAATGTTTCTCAAAATGCAGGTTACTTACGCAGTTTGCTTTTAGTAAAATATTGCCACTTTCTATTAAAAAGGAACTGAAATCGCTGAGGGGAACTTGACTAGAATCTTGACTAGAAAACATGTATCATAAAATAAATTTTGTTTCACTAGATTTTTTAGTAATTGGCTAGCTCAGTTTAGTTTTACATATTCTTGCTGCAAAACTTCTCTGTGCGAACTTCTAATTTCCTTCAATGTGTACCTTTACAGCTTTAAAAATTGAGCTTTTGTTCTAAACTTAGGACCCTTTGAAGACTTTAGCAGGAGTCAAACTATTTTGTTACTGAAAACTAAGCAACTGATTTTTTTAAACTAAATGTCTGAGTGTTAGGGCATTAAACTGAGGATGAACCTGTCTCTTATCCTTCAGATAAGTGTTACCGGTTAATGATAATTGAAGTGATCTTACCCCTTCCCCTTTATCCAGTTACCAGTGAATAAAATATTCAAATATAAGTAGTTTAAAAACCATGATGCGGATGAAAACATGAATCAAAACCTGGGTACCTTAAAAATTAAAGAGCCATTTGTCAAGTCTTCTTGGCCAGTGGGATGTTGTCCTGTGTTTTGAACTGCAGGGCTCAGTCAGTCTCAATGTACTAAAATGTGTGTGTTTTATCTTCAAATAGGCTAATCGACCTCCAGCAAAGCTCAATCTGTTAACCTGCCAAGTGAAAACAAACCCAGAGGAGAAAAAATGTTTTGACCTCATATCACGTAGGTTTGTTGTTTAGGTCTTTCTACTTGCAGCTCATAGCAGAGTTTTGCATTATTTCTGTAGATGTGTCACTAATCCGCTTGAACGTTTTCACAGTTGTAGAATTCTTCACTTTATAAAATGCCCTTCCTATGACACTTCAACATTTCACTTATTTTAGCATCACACAACTAACTGTTTCTTTGGAAAACCACTTGTTTTAAATGCTGTCTTAATTCCTTTTTTTTATATCATTTTGTGCTATCTTACAATAGAGTAACTATTTTTGCCGTGACATCACTCTTTATTTTGAAAATGTCATAGCTGATCATCTTGCAAAGTTGTGATTTTTGCACAAGATCAAAAGATGCTTTTAAAACTTCTTAAAATTTAATTCTGGTGGTTGCTGTGTAACAGTGAAGAAAATAATAAAAATATTTTTTGGTTTTGTGATCTCATTATAGGTAAAAAGGTGAGATAAAGAGTCTATGTGTTAAACCCACCAAAACTGAATAATTTTGGGATCGGAAAGGGATGATACAAAATTATGTAGTAGAATGTTTCCCTTTTTTTCTCACTAGGACATTTTACTGAAATATGTATCTCAAATTATTTGGGGAGAAGAATATAAATGTATTCCTCATGTGTTCCTTTATCAGTGCATAAAGTTCTTTTGCATTTGTAAATGTAAGCTGTGCTGCTTATGTTAATAGACTAGAATGCATGTGTGCAGTACACAGTTTCTTCATTTTTGCATAAGTAACTGGGCTTCCCTGTTTACTTTTGCACTTTCTTTGTTGATGACCATGTCATGTTTTGCCCAATATCAGCTTGTCACAATGTTATCATACACTTGTCAGGACACAACAGGTCTCTTGTCCTTCTCCAGATGAGTTTTTCTCTTCGTTTTACTGTAGAGTTTAAAAATATTCCTTGTTTTTTACAAAATGCAAACTTCTCTATCATGGCAAGATAAAACCTCTTTATGTAGCACTTTCCTTTCTCTTCTTTCATATATCCTCACTGTCTTAATATTTTCCCTGTTTGAAGCTATCTTTTAATACCTTTTTGCCTGAATATTTTTCAAACTTCAGAAATTTTTGGTTTAGAATGTCTTTTTGCCAGTAGCTTTACCTCTGTTCTTCTCATTGACAATTCTAAGTTTTAACTCCAACTTAGTCATTAAACCATGTCGTATCTCATTTGCTCATAGACTTAAAATGCGTTACGCTTTTTTCTTTAGTAGTACACTATGATAACAATGCTTAGAATTACAAAAGTAGTAGTAAATTGGAAATTGTGAGCTTGATTTAATTGAAACAGCTTGCAGCTTATGCTGGTTGTAGTTTGGACTTTGTGTCTGGCAAATTTGTTTTGCCATGTTTGTTTACTGTGGTTTTGAGAGCTCATTTGGACTCTTTGAATTTTTCTATCTTATATACAGAGATAAACTCATATATGAACTCTGTTTTATTCCTCTCCCTCTCATCAGAACTTCAGACTTGTGATTACTGAAGTTATATCTAGATCATGGAACATTTCCTGTGCTCTCCTGCTGCTTATGCGATAGAAGCACAGCAGTGAAGAAAAAAGCTTCTGTTTAAAATGCAACAAGCCACCTTGTGTAAACATGGGTCTAATCACAGATGAACCGTAGTTAATAAGAGTGAAACTTGCTAAATTGACTTTCTGTCTGCCAGCACTGCAGTGATGAGACTAGAGACCTCAGGAATCATACATCAATTAATTTTAGATTTTTTGAAGAGATTTCAGCAAAATCAGTTTTTCAATAACTCTTTTAATCAGTATGTGAATTATTTATTGTGCAGATGACAGAACATACCATTTTCAAGCAGAGGATGAACAGGAATGTCAAATGTGAGTTTCTTCGCTAATTTTATTCTTGATACTGGTGTTCTGCTAAGACTTACCTTGAACTTTAGAAGTGCCTAAACATTTAATAGCAAAATATTACTACTGTTTTAGATGGACATCTGTGCTACAAAACAGCAAAGAGGAAGCTTTAAATAATGCATTCAAAGGAGATGATAACACAGGAGAAAATAATATTGTCCAGGAACTGACAAAAGAAATTATATCTGAAGTCCAGAGGATGACTGGAAATGATGTTTGTTGTGACTGTGGAGCACAAGGTAACTCAATTAAGCATATTTCTAATTGGTAAAAATTCTTTGTTTCATGAGAATATTTAAGCTAATGTTTTATGCTTTCACTTTTACTCCTTATCTCACACAAATTATATGCATAGTAGAATATGCTACAGTTTAATGGAACTACTTTAGTAAGATTGATTTGCTATATGCTTATTGTTAGTGGGGAGAAAAGTTCCTAAGAAGCTTATTTTTGTCCCATATATTTTGCTAATTGTAGCTTTTGGTTGCATAAATAAGTGAACTTACATAAAATATGGTTTAATAATATAAGATTTAGGTAAAACTGAGCGGCCATCAGATACATGAAGCATTTTCTTAATACACCTTTTTTCTTGTCTTTTTTTTGGGAATGTTTGACTAAGCGAGACAGGGAATATGTCTGAGGCTGTGCTCATTTGGAAAAGAATGCATCTGCACTGACCATGGTTTGCAATGTTGGTTTTGTTGATCAATGAATTTCTACTTTAATCCTCTTTAATTTAGTTTTTAAATCCTGATGTTTCCTGTGTTCTCTTATGTTAGAGGGGCGCTGCAGGGCTTAGGGCTTTTTGATGCGAAACTGTAGCTGAAAACATCAGACCTGATGCTGCCTGCACTTTATAAATCGATAGTTACTTCCAGCAATAGATATTGTATAAGACTATGGGAAGAGTCAGTCCTGCTCTCTTAAAAGGAGAAGAGTCTAAATAACAACTACCAAACCTTTATCAAATAAATAAGTTACTAAGCTGTCTGAAACTTCAGAAATTAATTATTTGTCTGGAAGATGAGGGAATGTTATAATAAAATTCAAAATACCAGGAAAAAAGGTAAGCAAGGATTACGAAAGGAGAGGGATGAGCCTAAGTATCTTTGAAATAGTTGAGTGAGAATCCACTGTAGTGTGTGCTGTATGTGTACTTCAGAATCACTTCTGCTTCAGTTAGTCTGAAGTCTATACTTGAAGTACAAAATAATGCCAACCCTGTAAGCACTGTTATTTCAGTTTAAACTGCACTTTTACTCCCAGTTGAGAATGTGACACCGTTATATTAGTGGTAGAAAAATGCAGTTCCTGAAAGGTGTGTGAAGAATGACAAACTTGACTGGTTGAGCAGCTCCCTTGGAGAGCAATGTCCTTCACAAAAATAAAATAAATATTTTAACTTCTTTTATCATTAAAAAACTCACTGTTTTTGTTTCCCAGTAAAGTAAATGTAAAGACATAAATTAAAAAATATATATTTAATGTGCAAAAATTTATTTTACTTAACAGTAAGTTCAAAACTGTAAGCAAGCCAAACTGTAACCCAAAGAGATTGTGGAGAAAAAACTCCAGGCAGATTTAGTGTATAAGATAAGACAAAAAGAGCAGGTCATTTGATCAGGCCCTCAGGCCCAGGGGAATACACACGACACGCGGCCCCAGACAGTGGATCTACAATTTTATAATATGGTCCATCCATTCCCAAAACTATTTCACTTCTGTATGCTACATTTTCTAGAGCTAAATAATTGTCTGAATAAATTTTAATTCTGTGTGGGTGTTTTCTGTTTCAGATCCTACCTGGCTTTCAACAAATTTAGGAATTCTAACTTGCATTGAATGCTCAGGAATCCATAGAGAACTCGGTGTTCACTATTCCAGGATGCAATCACTTACATTAGATGTGCTGGGAACATCTGAACTTTTGGTAATCAAATTGCTTTTATTAACTTAAAAATAGTACTGTAAAATACTTCTAACACAAGTATATTTTTAGCACTTTAACAATATGTTGTTCCAATCCTGAAAGTTACCTCTCGATAAACATGATTTAAGAAAACTTAATGCAAGTTTAATGGAACCTCCTGGAACATAGTGTCCTACAGTAAACTTTTTCTTATCTTAGAATTCAAATTAGTAGAGGCTTCATATTTTTTGTGTTTTCAGGTCTTTTTACCCTTGGTTGCTCTTTATAAGAACGCAGCTGTTTGACATATAAATGTGTCTAAGATTAAAAATTGAAGGACTTGCAAATACTTATCCCATTAATTATTTAGCATTATTTTTAGAAGAGAACTTTAATCCCCAAAGGAAGAAAATGTATTCAACTTTGCTACACAAAGAAGTTACCACTTATCAGCTGCTCTGTATGACAGTTCATATGTGTGTTTGTACCCAGCACAAAGTATTTGCATTTATCATATGAACTGGTGTCTTGATGAATTATTCTGCAGTTACTTGTTTATGTACTATCCCAGATGAAAATTAACATCCAAAAAGGTACCTAATCTGTTCATTATCACTAACATAGTAGCAGAACAAGGAATCAGAAATAAAAGATCCCAAATCTCGTTTTCCCTTGTCCTCCCCTTGGTGTGGCCAATATGTGTGTGGCCAGTAACTAAACATGTTTATTAAGTGAGCTGTGAATTTATTTTTTTTTTACAGCTTGCAAAGAATATTGGTAATGCTGGGTTTAATGAGATCATGGAGTTCTGTCTGCCAGTTGATGAGATGGTCAAACCTAACCCAAGCAGTGATATGTAAGTAAAGAGCCACTACTTTTTTAAGAAAGGCAGGTATTTAATTTAATATTGCTAAGGGGTTGTGCCATTATGGTTTGGACTGGCAGGCCATGGAAGATGTGCAATGTCTTATTTATAGTCTTGGAGGAAACCTTTTTTCTGATGCTTTGCATGTCTGTTTTATTGAGCTTTGTCTGACTGTACCTTCCCTAATAGTAAGGATTATTTTGCCAACTCTCTGAGTCATGGTTTGTGGGACAGAAGCAAATTAACCATGACTTGTTGGGAATTTTAAAGACACACAAGGATAGGGATTTAAAAAACCAAAGCAATTAATTTTGACCTATTTAAACACGAAATAGAAGTTGTAATAAGTTGCAAATTTACCTGTGAGATACTGAACACACAGTGCTTAGGAACCACACCTAGGACTGAAGTCTGTAACTGTGTGGAATAAAGACAGAACATTTAACTGAATTCCTCGAAAACACTGAACAGCGATGGCAGAGACACAGCAAGGACAGCTGCCTGCTTGGCTGGATACTACTCCATCATAAAAGAGCTAGTAAACAATGCAGAAACAAACCCAGAAGAATTGGCTTTGGATGAAGCTGATTTTACATTATGTGGACTTCAAGCATTCTGACAGAACCAGTGTTAAACAATGCAGTTTAAATAATTTTTGACTACTGCTATCAATAATAGTGAAGATAATTAATATTGAAAAATTACTAATAATTTTAATGAACAGTAAAGCAATATAATAAGAACACTTCTAAAAATTTATATTTAAAAAATCCTTTATTTTGATACCTCTACATATAAAATTTGGGGCTTTTTTTTTGAAATGAGAATCTGAAGACAGACACTTTTTAATAACTACAAAGGCCTACTATCAAACGCTTTATGAACAAGAGCTATCCATTGATTCAATTTGTTATTATTTGTTAGGTTTTTTCTTTTTACCTGTTGCATAGTATCTAGGTGATAAGGTATGACTTTGTTAAATGTCTTCTGTGCAATATTGTGTACATCCCAAGAGCTGGTAAGGAGTTACGCCTTTGGGAGGCATGCAAGCTCCTATCTTGCTGTGGTGGGAAGAAGAGTAGATATGTGTTATTGGGTATCAACAGCAAAAGTGATAACTCTTTTATGGATTCAGGTATGCTAAGTTTTCACCTTTTTTTAGAAATGTAACTAAAAGCTCCACTACATCCTTCCTTTTACGGTTGTGGTGAAAAGTTACTGTAAAGGATGTGCTTTCACCACTGGGAATTCAAATTCAAGGCCTGGATAGTCTGTGCAGAGGTATAAGATAGATTTTTTTTTTTGTATCCCATGCCTTCCATCTCTTTCCAGCATGTGTACAGGAGTACAAGTCATGTAAACATAAACTGCAAGGCAACATAAAACGGGAATTATGAAGCTCTGATGTATCTTCTGTACATTGAGCTGGGTAGGCTTGACCTGAACTACACACCAGAGTTTGGAGGGGAAAATTCATGGTCTGTCTTTGTATTGGATATTTGATTTGTCTTCTGTAACTATATTTCATACTTGAAATATGAGACTGCATGGTTACGTGCATATTTAAAAAGAAAATTATCATAATGAATGAGAACTAGTCTTTCCCAGATCTTATTTCAAATGACTTGCATGTATTTATGGAAATGCTAATGTGTATCTTCTGATGAAAGTTATAGAAGTAAATCATATTCAATTTCAGGAATGCAAGAAAAGATTATATTACTGCCAAGTATATTGAGAGAAAATATGCAAGGAAAAAGCACACTGACAATGCAGCTAAATTGCATGCTCTTTGTGAAGCAGTCAAATCAAGAGACATTCTTGGTTTAGTTCAAGTATATGCTGACGGCGTGGATCTCACCGAAAAAATCCCACTGGCCAATGGCCATGTAAGTGTTGTAAATTTTATTAGTCAAATTGTTATAAGTGCAATATGCATTCATTAATTAAAAATTATTTGAAAATAACATTTGAAACACTGTTCTAAATATTTGTCCTTTTAATGATGTAATTTAGCAATAACAAAAGAAGATACTAAATAGTTTAAGCTAAAATTGATTCCAGATACTATTGTACTTTAAATGTATTAAAATGCTAAACATAAAATTATTCAATAATCTGTTGGTTTTGAACCCCTTTGTTTGCTTTTAAGGGAACGAAAGGGACACAGTAAGTCTTCACAGGTGTTTTTAATGGTAGGGTGTCTGAATATTTTGAAATTACGTGTTTTAATTGATCTAATTTATGTCTTAATAGAATTTCTGCTTCTCTGTAGATCAGAGGAAATAAATGTGTTTTTTTGTTTTATTCCTAGGAGCAAGATGAAACAGCACTGCACCTTGCTGTTAGGTCAGTTGATCGAACGTCACTTCATATAGTTGACTTTTTAGTGCAGAACAGGTAAGTATATGGAAACTGTATATTGACATTGCTTTTATGTCAAGTAATACAAATACTAAATGAATACAAATACTGAAACCGTATTTGCGAATGTAATTTTATTCTTTGAAAATCTTCGAATGAGAGCAATTTGATAATATAGGGTAGGAAACAAATTCAATCTGCTTTCTTCTTCTCTCTTATTCTCCAATAGTGGCAATCTGGATAAGCAAACCTGTAAAGGTAGCACAGCCCTGCATTACTGCTGTCTAACAGACAACGTTGAGTGCCTCAAACTGCTGCTGAGAGGGAAGGCTTCTATTGAAATAGGTAAAAGGGTAATGTGTACTTCGATTTCCTATTTGTCACTGCTTCAGATAAGAAACAGTGAAGTCAGAATAAGTGCATTTTCTCTTCAATTGTTTATCATAATTCTGTAAACATAATCTTCATTATAAGAAGGATTGATATTCCCTGTTTATTTCAAGTTTAAAATTGACTTATACATTACACTTATTTTTAAACAGATTTAGATTTTTAATTACTGTCTTCTGTGTCTAGATATATACTGCCATTTCATGGCTATCATTCATATATATGGCATGTTGAATTACTACTGCTTGTCATGGTCAGAGCATTGATATGAGTTGAACCTACATATGAAGGAAAGAGATGAGGTTTAGAGTGTTGATCTAGTATCACTATGTATCTGCAAGTTTGTCTTTAGTGAAGGACATATTAATATTGACACTGATCATCGTATATTTCTTTTCTTACTGTAATATAGCAAATGAAGCAGGAGAGACGCCACTAGATATAGCTAAACGTTTAAAACATACTCACTGTGAAGAGTTGGTGAGTATTGTGTCTTCCCATGTCCGCATTTATAAGCAAAATCATGTCTGAACAGTTTACAATTGAATAATCAGTTAATATATTCCAGACACAATCGTGGTATGCTAGAAATAGTTATATCCTTAGAAACAGTTATAGGCTTTTAAGAAGAAAACTGTATTTCTCTTTAAGTGCATCAGAAATGCTAAAATTCTTGGGGCCAGGGGATGATTTTGTTTGAGCTATTAGTCAGAGATCCACAAGTAAGATTCCTTCAGTAAGTTTTCAGAATGACACCAACTTGAGTGAGAGTGTTAATCTGCTGGAGGGTAAGAAGGCTCTGCAGAGGCATCTGGACAGGCTGGATTTATTTGTGTTGTATTTGGTACCACATCTTAATTCTTTAAATTTACCTGAGTGCAGTAACTTTCCACATTACTGAAATCAAGATTCCTTCTACATGTGGGCTTTGTTTGTTTTTAAATATGCTGTTTAAAAATAAGTACTGCACATAACATAGGTGTCAACAGTCATCTCATTTTTCCTTAGCTTACTCAAGCACTGTCTGGAAGATTTAATTCTCATGTTCATGTAGAATATGAGTGGCGGTTACTCCATGAAGATCTGGATGAAAGTGATGACGATGTGGATGAAAAGCTGCAGGTTTGTATCAGTATTTTTCTGAACATGTGTGTAAGCATGATGTTCATAATTATTTCAATAACATTGCTTTTTACTATAGTGTTTTTTACTTCTGCATGAGGTTTTATATTTCTATCCCACTATTTATGTATTGCTATATATTGTATCACCATTCAGATAATAACAGCACTAATAATGACCTTTTTGATAAAGCAGCTTGAAACTTTTAGAGATTCCGGTTTTTCCCAGCTGTAAAAATTTGCAGTAACTAGAAATCCCTTTCTGGCATGCTCTAAATATGTATTTTTGATCTGTTCTTTTCCTTCACTTCCTTCATTGTTGCCTGTTCTTTTCCTTCACTTCCTTCATTGTTGCCAGTTGCCTTCTGCAGTTGAGTGTCCTCTTTCTGAATCCCTGAGCTCCATCTGATATAGGAAGGTATCTGCTACTCAGCAGTGAGGCTAAAGTAATGAAGCTCCTACTTCACTGCCCATTATTAATAGGTTTATACTGCAGGGACTTCTGAAAGGAGATTAAGGACTATTAATCACAGACCAGTGTCTGTGACTACATTGAATGCATGGGTGAATACTGCTGTTGCTTAGGATCACATTAGAGTTTTGTTTATAACTGTCAGGCTGTTGGGCTTGTCTTGCTGGTAAAGCAATTGAATAGATTTTGTAATCTTTGCCAGAAAAGGTCCTGTCTGAAATTTAAATTCTTTTAATCCAGAGTATTTAATATAAAAGAGAGTCTAACCTAAAAAAAGGTTAAGACTATTCAACTGGTTTCTGCTGCTGTTGCACATCCTGGCTGGCTGGTCCTTCTTCAGTTTTGCCTCCATTCTGACATACATTTGTTCCTATGTTGAACTGCTTCAGTTTGGTGAACCAGTGAAAAGCTGAATCAACAACACAAACCCAGAATTTTATACTGGTTTAGAAAGCAGGAGTGTGGGCTTAAACTAGGACAGGACAGTGGAGAGGTCAGGTAATGGAGAGTGTCAGCCAGTGAGTGAGGCTGCTAAGCCAAAGTAAGGGGAGGGATTAATGTGTCTGGCTGTCACATACAGCATTCTGGTAAATCTTGGAACTATAATGCTGTGCTACAGCATGTCTAGAGGCCCTACATGATCAATCCAGAGTAAGAACTGAATATATTCAGAGGAAAATCGATTGCTTGTTAGTGATACTCCTGGTGTAAATCTATTCTGCCTAAATGCTGTTGCTATAAATGATTATTTTAATTTCATACAGACGGTATGTCAGCGATGTGTTTATCTAGTACTGTTTCTGAAAGCACATTTATGTTCTCTGGGCTGTGGTTTGTTACAGCCCATTCCTGTAGTAGCCACATGAATTTATAACTCCAGCTATTTTAATTATGATTTGATAGCAATAATTACTATGCTTGCTCTTGAAACAGGAAGAATAATGCTAAGTGCAGATGATTGCTGTAAATCTCAAAGACAACTAATTAGGTCTTATTTCATAACGTGCATGGGATGAGCAATGTTCCATCCAAGCTGCCAGTTGAAGTAATCTCTTGAACTTGTCCAGCAATACTAGTGAGCTAAAAAGAGTTCATGAGAACTTTGTGCTCCGAATTTTTTCTAGGCTGAGCTATAGGTAGAAGACCTGGGTGCAGTTGAGTCTGGGTTTTGAGACCATGATCATCTATTTGGGATTTAGCACTGCTGAATTTCAGATGAGGCTTAGGATCTTCAGTTGTTTATTTACTTTTGAAAATATTGCCAGGCATTTTGATGCAGAGAATCTTTACTTGATCTGATCTGATTATCAATATTGATGATCTATAGAAGTATAGTCCTGTGTATATAAGGATACAGTATTATCCTACAGGAGTATACTAGAGGAGAAATGAGAATATATTAATTGTTTTGAAATGCAATTCACATTTAACCTTTTTTGTTAATGTGCACAGTTACTTTGTCTTGAAGAGGACAGAATATAGGTTTTAGATTACATATTAAATGCAACAGTACAACTAATAAATAAAATGAGTACAACTAATGTAATTATGAATACTTTTGTTATTGTGTTTAAGCAACCCAGTCCCAATCGGAGAGAGGACAGGCCTGTCAGCTTCTACCAACTTGGGTCAAACCAACTTCAGCCTAATGTAGCATCCTTGGCAAGAGATGCAGCGAACATTGCTAAGGATAAGCAAAGAGGGTTTATGCCAAGTATATTACAGAATGAAACATATGGAGCAATACTTAGTGGCAGTCCACCTCCCATTCAGCCTGCAGTACCCGTTACAAGTAGTGCACCTCCTCTACCTCCAAGGAATATTGGCAAAGGTACTAACACCAGAAAATACCATTGTGTATTAGAGGAATGGGATCATAGCTTTTTTAAAAAATTTTTGTGTTTTTAGGTTTTCTTTTACAGTTGTTTAGCACAGGTAAGTATTGGAATGGTTTACTGATGGCTTCATTTTATATACTTGAAGTGAATTTGCACATCCTGTTCGGAGTGATTTTTAGTGTACCTATAAGAAAGTGCACAACAGTGTTTGAGAAAACAATACCCAAATAGTCTCATTGAATTAAATCATTTATTAAAAGGAGGCCTGCAATTAATTTAGTTCAACAATTTTTTTGTTATATTTCATTTTTTAATACTTGAAGATGTTGTTGTCAGAGTTAAGTTTAAAGATACAATTTCAACAGCATCTGTCTGCTGTGAAAATTTAAGACCTCGAAGAATGGAGAATGTATGCAGAACATGAGATCATAACATTGCAAAGTCTTCTCTTAATGCATGCTTCAAGGTTGTTGAAATAAAAGTGTAAGTGTCATGATGTGGAGACACCCCTAACTGGATGACTGAAAATATAACTACCAATTACTGGTTATACCCAGATCATTAGAACAGTGTAAAATGTATGTGTCTTGTCCTGATTCAGAAGGGTTGTGTGTGCTTGCAAAATCCACCATTAAAGCTGATGCTGTGAATTTCATTCTTATCTTCGTATGTAATCTGTTTAACCATAGTAAAGAAGCATAGAGAAATCTGTATGGGTCCTCTTTGTACAGGTCATGTTTGGTGTTCCATTGTTTTAATACCTTTATTAATCCACCGGCTTTCATGGATGCTAAATTTCTGTAAAGTTCAATTAAAGCAAAATTCCTGTTAAACGCATGGTTTTCTATGGTGCTGTAAATCAGAATCCATAAGAGGAGATATGATAAGGGAATGTTCTAGGCACACATGGGCTTCTGCCTTTGGGAGCACTGTGCAGAAGTCAGAATGCAAGTCTCCATACACCAGTGATGGTGTCTAAGATGGCAGAGTGAATACCTATGTAATATGAAAAGTCACTTACTGCTCTCACAGGAATGGCTTCAGCATAAAAGTTGAGTTAAAATATATAGTTTTGGGAGTAGAAAAACTGAGAGCAACAGAACAGCATGGTATTGGGTTACTTTGAAAGGGTAGCATGGGGGGAAGTTTGGTAGCATATAAACTTAACCAAGGTGGGATTCCTTTCCTCTAGCATTTTCACTTGCACTGTAAACTTACTATCTCAATAAAGTTTTTTTATTTGATGGAAAGGAATGTTTCCCCCACCAAACAGGAAAATTGACAGAAGGAGCTGTTAAACAAACAGTTTGTTTAACTGTTAGAGTCTGTCTCTGAATTAGTAATACAATTGGATCCATTCCAAGACTTTTACCCTTTGACATTATTTTAATCATGGCCAGCCATACTATTTTACCCACTGTTTGCCCTTGATTAAATGACACTTTTCAAAAAGTATCATTTTAATTTCATTCCCAACACCAGACTTCTTGGCACTGCTATAATATAACTCATGCCAGGAAGACATGCTGCCTGCCTTAGATTATTGACTCATATTCTTTACTCTCCAATGTATTAGCCTATTAATTTATATTCTTAGTTAAAAGCTATAATAGTATCATCAGTCTTAGCTTGTTGTTGATTGCTGATGTTGTTGATGTTATACTTATGGTGTATTATTACTCCTTTATCCTCATAGCTTTAGGCAGTTTTCCAAGTCTTCTGAGCCTTTTATGCTTTTCCCTGCAACCTAATATTTATTCATACCTTACTCTGTTTTCATCTTTTCTTAATATGATGCTCATGTGCAGAATAGGGAGAAGTGGCATAAAATGTGTAAAATACAGGCCTTATAAAGAAAACCTGTAGTGTTTTTATGAAATGAGGAGGCAGCTCTTCAGCCTAAGAATGGAGTCATTAAGAAGGCCCTGAAGAAGTCATACTTTGTACCTGTTTCACCACTGGGTACTATAGCTTCTTGCTTGGGTGAAATTCAGAATTACAGTTTTACCTTGTTTCCAAGTCATAACTGATGTTTCACTTTAAGTGAGGAACGTGTAGTAATGCTCCTGCATGCGTGAGGTCCTTTTCTTGCAGTACCTGAGAAAATTACAGTTAACAGTCAGGGATTAAAGAAGGTAGCAAGACTTCCCTTGTGTCGTCTTGTTGAGAAACCTCTGCTTTTTTAAAGTGTTAACATATTCTAAAGTAATGACTGGAGACAAATTTTGCTTACGTAAAATATTAGAAGTTTCTGGTTGAAGTCGTGCTGAGTAATTTTTACACCAGACTGATTTCTGCTCTGGCTTTCCAGCGGGATGCAGTGGTTCCTATTGCCGAATAGAGTGGTCTGGCTGCACCATTTCTAAAAGCACGGGTGTGAATATTAACACTTTGTGCTTAGGGTAAGCAATAATAATAATGCAGTATTTTCCTCTCTTTTTAGTTCAGCCTTCAGTTCTTGGCAGTGGTATTCAGACAATTTCTTCATCTAATGCAATGTGGAAGACAAATTCTTTAGGAGTGGAAAGTATAAGCAGGCAGAGGTCTTCATCTGATCCACCAGCTATTCATCCCCCTGTGCCGCCATTGCGTGTAACATCTACAAGTATGTTTCCACTTTCCCCTGTTTTCCCTTCTGCTGTATCTAATCACAGTTGGCTTATTTTTCCATTTCCACAACTCATACTTCCTCTTTTGGTGACTGTAGCTTTGGCCTGTCATTCCCATCCAGTAACAAACTGTCTTCTCTGATGCTCCAGTGAGGACTGTATGGTGTAGTGCAGGGTCAGCAGGAAATTCCATCTAATATTAGATCTAAAGAACTCATCATTTTATAGTTTCAATGCTGCATTTCTCACTAGTTGTAAAGGTGAGTGTTACATGTCGGCCTGGGGCTGTCTCTCCACATTGTGCTTGATTCTTGCAGATCACTGGAATGCAAAAAGTTGTTTTAATGCATTGCCAACTGCTGTTGTGGTGGTTTCAATAGAAATTTTAATTAATTGCTAAACCTAATGTGAAGTTAGTTGTTAATCATAACAGGATTTTAAGAAAAGATGTTCCTCTAAATAAATTTTCTCTGATATTATTAATTTAGTTTCTTTTCCATAAAAAACAAACTGAAGGCCTTGACTGAGCAAATAATATTAGCACTTTATTAAATATATTCTGATCGACTGTTTTCAAGAATATGATTGACTTTGGTAAGAATTTTCTTTGCTTGTACTTTAATGATGAATGAATCTAAGTACTTGTGAGCTGTCTGACCTTGACTAGGTGAAATAAAAGATAAACCTCTTCCAAAGAGGTCCTCCTTCCAATGGAAGGATTGCTTTCTGTTAAAGGTATTGATTGCATGTAGTAAAGCATTTTTCTTGCATGGGGGTAAGTCCTGGAACAGGGAGAACCTATGATGAGAACCCAAGAAACAAAACGAGAAACAAAATGGTAAATAAAAGTATAATTCTATTTTTTTGTCTGACTTTCGTCTATAGATGTACTTTCTCCAGCGCCACCACCTCCAGTGGCAAAGACAGCCAGCATTATAGAAGCTCTGAACCAGCAATCAAAACAGCAACCAGCTCCTCCACAAACTAAGCCAACCCCACCACCATTGCCCCCACAACCCCCGAGTAGAATCTCTCAAAGAAAGCCTATTCCTGGGTAACTGATGCCATTTTAGTATTTAATATACTTCATCATTGTTAGCAACTTATCAATTTTATGATACATAGCATACAAGCCATCTATAAAGAAAGCATGCATACTTCTGCCACTGATGTGTTGTAGAGTATGGGAATGAATAGAAGGCAGACACTAAGGAAGCAGATGACAAGGATTTCTGTAGTAAAACCAAGACAGCCTAGAGATTTAAGATTGTATGACTTGCAGAATATCTCCAGAATGCTTAGCTGTGACAGAAGTAACAAGACACAAAGAATAATTGATTCCTAATTCTCATTGTGCCATTTATTGCTCACATGCTTTATGTAAGTTCTGTTCCTTTCAATCTTTTCACTTGTACGGTGAAAGCAGAGAAGTAAAGAGACCTGGAACAGAAAAAATAATTTTAAAATTTGAGGAAAACTGAGTTAGGAGGGAAAAGTGCACTGGAAAACAGGATCATATCCAAAGCATCCTTGACAAACTAGAGTGGTAGTCGAGGGGGGAGAGGGGGGTCATTCAGTAAGCAACACTTAGTAATTAAGAACAATCAACTACAGAAACGAAGCATAGAGAGCAGCAGAGTATGGGTAAGCAAAAGTCCTTAGAAGAAGGATCTGTAAGGACATAGTGAATCATAAATAAAAGCAAGTCAGACAACTTGTGCTGTTGTGGAAGAGTTAAAGAGAAATGGTATTGTTTTACTACAGCCTGAAAACGGTAGGAATTCATCCTCCCAATTGACTCAGCTTCAGTAGTGCCTCAGTGGGACTGCTGCGTTCAGTTTGGGGTGTTGCAGCAGAATAGTGAGGCAGAAAACAGGGGAGATCAATAAGGTAATGAGAAGTCTAGAAAATAGGATCTTTGAGAAAAGTTTGGAAGAAATAATGTTTCATTCACAAAATGGGACTGAAAGACGTAAGCAATCTTTGGCCTTTAAGTTCCTTTTCTAGCCCTTTTATTGCATATGCCATACTAAGTAAAAGGAATACACAACATGTTGAGGCTTGCTATAATGCGTAGGCTAATATGGATACATAATTTTAACCAAAAAAAAATTTAAAAAAAACAGTGAAAGGAACTTCAGAACTTGGAAAAAGACACGAATTGCATTAATTGCACCTATATTATTCTTCTCTCTTTTTTAAATTAAGTGCAACTTTCAATTGGCATAATGAAAAATAGAGAAGAAAAGTAGTATTTTTAAAAGCAAAATAGCTGTCACCAGAATATACTGAAGACATGCCAAGACTTTTATAATTTGGAAAGTACTCTGTATTATTGCATTTCAAGTTCTTGTTTGTTTCTGAAATGGATCAACTTCTCACTTTCTGCACAGGACTGAGAAGTCATCTGGCTTAACTAACAAAGGGCAGACCAGAGGACCTGGGTCTCTACAACAACCTGGTAATTATGGTTTAGAAATTAGTCTGTTGTAATTAAGTAAGGGAGAGTGTGGGTTTGTGGTGTTTTGTTTTTTTTTTTTTTAATTTACCTTACACATTTAAAAACAGTCAGTACCAACATTCTTTTTGATGTGTAGGCCCCGATGCCTACACAGGTTCTTGATACACAAGTTCTTCTCCATGAACAGAGTTATGGGCCAAATAATGTAAATAATGGAACCATGTAATAGACAGAATGACAGAATGGTTGAGATTGGGAGGGACTTCTGCAGATCATCTGGTCTAACCCCTCTCCTCAAGCAGGGACAGCAAGAGTGGATCACTCAGGACCATGCCCAGAGAGCTTTTGTGTGTCTCCAAGGACGGAGACTCCACAGCCTCTCCAGGCAACCTGTGCCAGTGCTGAGTCACCCACACATTATGAAAAATTTAGTTTGCTTTGTTGTTTGCATGTGTCATAAAAAAGGTATCAGATACATATTTTAGAATAGAAAAACGTGTTTCTGGTTTGAAAATCTAAAGCTCATACGAATGTCACTTTTAATTAAATTGCAAATTGATATTGCTTTTTTCATGGTTACAAACAGAGTTTGTTATTCAGAGTTCATTATTCATTCTGCGCGTTTCATTGTCCAAAGTAAGTACTACTTCGGGACATTACAGTAATGTAATCTCCATAAAATCTCTACAGTCAAGTTTGTGTAGATTCTGTGGTGGTTATAGTGGAATTTCTCCTGCCCAGTTTTCCTTCCCACTGTATATTTTATGTTCATTTATCTTTACTGTGATTCTTTTTTTATTTCCGTTTGACATATCTAAGGGGAATTTGCTAATGCCTGTCATCTGTGTCAGGAATCTCCTGTGAAGAATACAGCATCTTGATAGTGATGGTCTTTAGTCAGAAAGAAAGGTTCTAACAGTACACAGTCTGTACCGAAGGAATGGGGAGATGATATATTTCATTTTGTCCTCATCTATTTTATAGGTTTATCTTTTTGGTAAGGAAAAGAATAGAAAATTCTGTTTGGTTACTTAAAAAGAACCATTAAAAGTTAAATACTTAAGGAATATATAATTATTTGTGTCCTTTAAAGAATAATTCATTTGGTTTCAAATGATGCCATTACTTTTTTTTTTTGAAGCATACCTAATATTTACTTGGTTTACTTACCTTAGCAGGAGAGTCTTCTTCTGTATGCGACATTCCAGGAACACAGGCTGGTTCTACAACAAATACTTTGCCACAAATCCAGCCACCAGCACCAATGCCAAGGAAATCACAAATAGTAAGTACAAAATCCGGCATTGGATTTTATTAAATCTGCATTCAGTTAAACACACTGGACATGATGGTGTATCCTGTTATGGAGAAAGTGTGAGAATCATGAAACATACAGAGCCTGTATCCTGTGTTTAAGTGTATGTGTGACTTGTACTGACTATTTATGAAAATTTTGTTTTTCTTGAATTTCCTCTAAGATAGTATGTGATTTTTAAATTTAACAAACCAAACCGAAACCCAAGAAAACAAAGAGAAACTAAAGAAAAGAAGTATGGGTTCCTTGGTGGTGTTCAAATGTGTCCAATCCACAGAATGTATGGTTTGACTTACTGAAGGTAGATAAGCTTTATGAGTTAGTCACTCATAGCTGAGCTTGGTGAATGAGTCACTTGTAAGTAAGTGTAAATAAGTAGCTTCATTCTTAGTCTTCAGTGAAGTGAGTAATAAGGGAACTCTGGTGCTTACTTTATAATGGAAGCAGACATACTCATAGTTGTTCACATAGGTAAATGAAACGGCTTCAGACAAGGCTAGGAGGAGTCAAGCTCAAAAGGAAAGAAACTAGTTCCTTGTGCAGTTGGTTCTCTTTGCCTCTCTTTGTTGTGCATTCACCTGGTGACAGGAGAGAAATCTCTTGGTAAGCACAACCCCAACAGAAAGCAGTTGAAGGGGAATGCCTGGACATGCTCTGTATTTTTCTTCTCCACCTTCCCCCAACCCTATAGTGACTGTTAGAAAAACGATACTGGATTTTGATGGACTCTTCATATGATGGTGTGGCCATTTTGTGCTCTTACTTGTTACTTTCAATCTAGGACCATGAGTGGTAAAACACATATTAGTGTCAGTACCTGTATTCTTATACTGATGTAAGTAAAGGGATGTATTTCTAGATGTAGTGAAGCTGTAGTTAGCTAGGTTAGCTAGCTATGTGTAGTTAGCTAGGCTTTTGATCCTTGCTCCAATTTTCTGTTGCTTTCTTGTGTGATAGACATAAAACATCTATATCCTTGATCATGACTGTATTTCTCTGCAGTAAGCAAGTCACAATATAGAGTCCATACTTTCTGATATGATGCATGTGACCAGGTCTGGGCTGTTTCATGCTTTACATTCTGTTTAGGAGTGTGGTTCAGTGGGTAAATAATAAACAGAGAGGTAAGATGTGTTGTTCCTGGCTCTGTGATGGTCTTATTTAGTAATGAATGTAATGAAAAGACCTACCTTCTTCAGTCCTCTGTCTCTCTCCCTTCATCCATTTTTCGTTAGCCATGTCCACTGAAATAGCAATTCCAGAACAGACTTCATTGTGTTGGTGTGCATAGCCTTGCATGCTGGTCTTGAGTTCTCAGAACCCCTATTAGCTGTTTCTCATGCTGAGAAGCCTTGGAGACCTCTGCAGTTCATCTTGCATTAGTTGGGAGTACAAAATTTTCTGGTTTCTTGCCTCCCCCACTCTTGTTCAACCAAGTTACTGTCTGTCTTGCATTAAAATAACTTTCATGTTTTAGGCCATAATAAAATTAAATGGTCTAAGTAGTGTAAAGTAGAAAATCTATCCCTTTTGCTTACATTGTCGTGTTTACTTCGTGAAGCCGTTGGATCCTGATTACAATTTCTCCCGTGTGTGCTGGGATTTGGGTGTGAGCAGTGCCTACACATCTGTTGGTTCTGAACAGCTCCTTACCTGATTTTCTGTATAAATTGAAGTTGTAGTAGTTTCTGTATTGTTCTCTCCTTTTTTATTTTATAGGACAAAGTGCTTTAATTATAAGTGAATGGGCTGTCCTTAATAGTTTCTAGGGTCAGCATCTTCACTGTTTAATATTAATTACATAATATGAAGAACAAATACGACTTCCCAGATGTCTCTAGAGCTTCAGTGGGGTGAATTTTGTGACTGAGAAAATCAGCTGGGTGACTTTTTTATGTCACAGGACAGAGAAGTAAGGGAAAACCTGGCTCAGGGAGTGTGTGCTAGTTAAGGTGCTTTAGCTTAATCAATCTAGCTAAAGCATCTTAGCTGAGATTTAGTCAAGGGCCTCTCAGCTAAAGAGCTTTAGCTAGATCAGTCTAGCTAAAGTTCTTTGGCTAAATTGCTCCATTTAGCCTTCTACTCCAGCACTTTTTGCTAAGTCTTTACCCTGCCAGAAAATCTAGAGGTCAGCCCAGATTTAGAAAACAATTGCGGAAATGTGAGTAAAGAAAAGACAGGTCTATCTGTATATGCACATGTAGCCAGTGGCTTATTTTCTCTACAGTGCATTTACCCAATAACCTGTTTAACAGATGGAAATTCTTGATTCATCTTTTTTTTTATTTTTTTCCCCAGTGTGTTACTCAGATTTTTGAAATCAGACTGTAGGTACACGGGAAACTTCTCTGGAAGATTTTATTCCTCTGGGAATGAGATCTGTTTTCATTTCCTCTCCTTCTAAAGAACAAGAAATACCTGTAATTACTGCACTTTGAAGTTAGCCATTTTATCACCCTTGTACTGATGTGAAGCTTTTTCCTTTTGACTTAAAAGGTGGTTGTAGCTCAGACTGTCTCTTGTCTGAGAGGGAGTGTCTCCAGAATTGCTGTGCTGCCGTGCCAGTCTGGCAGTTCGCAGGGTGAGAGAGCCTCAGCGTGTGCCTGCCCTGGGCAGGCCAGGCTTTACACTAGAATACAAATGGGTGCTTACAGAGGAGCAAAACCATCATGCTGCCTCCGTCCTTCCCCATCCACATTCCCCTTTTTTTTTATTGCATGGTGCTCAGCTCTAACAGTGTGGCACATGAAGAGCCTGTTGGGCAGTACTGTCCACAGCAGAGCATTTTGCTGGTAGAGAATTGTGAATGGAGTCTCTTATCCTTCTACAAGCTTCCTGCTCTGTGGCTGACCTAACCAGAGTGTGGGACCAGTCCCTGGGGGACTCCGGGATGGTGATGAAACCATCTTCTCCCTATCCCATCTGGAATTTCTGTCCCCAACACTCACTGTATTAACATCCATCTCTGACCTAAATGGCACTTACACCTCTGCTCTGGCCTCTTAGAGTAGAAAGGAGCAATTTTTTTCTCCTTATGCCTGGGAAAAGGGTGGACTCGTGGTAGAAAGCTTACATTCTGCCTCCAGGTCCAGTGTCTCTTCACCTGTGCTGGATTGATGTGCATGGAAACACTGTGTAGGCAGCATTATTGTTGGTCTGCAACAGAGGGCAAGGAGGCTGCAAACAAATGCAGCAGCCAACTGGGTTACACTGGGAGAGGTGTGAGATTAGGATGGTGGATTCTCTGAAACCAGAGAAAAGCAATATTGGTATCATTTAACACAGAACACAGCTAGGCTTGGAGTCCCACTGCCACACTGGAATATTTCAACTCCTTACTAAACTTTCCCTTTGAAAGAGTTGCCAAACTATTCCTATGGCTGGCAGTCTTCAGAGCACTGCTGAGAGGCAGAGGATGTTTTGGAGGGCTTGTACACTACTGAAGTGGGTTTAGCAAATTAAGAAGGGGTGTATTGGCTGGTGGCTCAGACCTCCCCCAGATAATGCTGCTGCTGCTACCACCCTTGCTGCACAGAACTCGGTCCTGATCACCCTGTCTTCTGAACAAAACTGCTCCCTGCAGTGATGTAGAGCTCTGAAGACAGGTTTGGGTGAGCCAAAATTGAAGATTTCTGAGGGAAACCTGACCCATGTTGTTGGCGCAGTGGTTCCAAAAGGCTTTGGGTGCTGCCAAATTCAGCCTCGAGGCATGAGCACTCAGCATAAATGATGTATGAACTCTAAGCTGTGAAAAATAATGGTTGGAAGCAGTTCTGAAACTTTCTTTAAATCAACTCCAAGTCTGCTCTGTCTCTTCTGTGCTGTATTATTTAATTTATTTTTTTTTTTCAGTCAAAAACTAAACCCAAGAGAGTAAAAGCAATTTACAACTGTGTAGCAGATAACCCAGATGAGCTAACTTTTTCAGAGGGAGATATTATTGTAGTTGATGGTGAAGAAGATCAGGAGTGGTGGGTGAGTATTTTGAATTTTATGTCAACACACTTTGAAAGAAAGAAATGAAATCTAGAGGTTGACACTGACTCCATAAGATCCCCTGCTGGGTTTCCAAATAAAAAGAAACGTTTCATCTCATGGAAACCTGATTGCAGAAATTAATTTTGTTCAAAAAAATCAAACTTCAGAGAAGCTTTTAGCTTTTCTCATTCAGAAAAAAAATAAAATCTAATTAATAGGCTACACAATATATGGGGGACGTGGTCTGCGTGATCCAGAAAATTTTTGGGGTGGTGTCAGCAATTTAAGAATCTGCTACAGTTACAGATGCTGTATGGTGGGCCTCATAACAGAGCTTTGTATTGTCCTAATTCTTCAACTAACTGAGATTGTGAGTCTATTTGAGCGGGGGAACCATCTCAACTATTAACATTCCAGAGTCTCATCAGCTAAAGCAAAACCTTGGAAAGTTATTGTGCGTGAAAACACTTGCCCTAATCTGTTAGCTAGTAAAGAACAGAGCTTCAAATTGCATCTAAATTGACAATTATGCTGTATAAACACAAATAGATTCATGTGAAACCCAAAACAGCTGAAGTTTGATACATCCCTTTACCTTGCAGTGATTAAAGAAGCAACTTAACAGAGGCTAAAATGAGCTACCAGGCATTACAGATTGCACTGAAATGATGCAGCAATGGACTGAATTTTCCTATTCTCAAAAATACCACTACTGCAGAAAAGATGTAGGGAGAGGCTTGTTGTACTACAGGCAGGAAGTTCACTGGTATTTATTTTGGTGATACTGAAATATGATTTTGAGATTTAACTTGAAAAATATCTGGACTCTTTCAGATTGGTCATATTGATGGAGACCCCAGTCGGAAAGGAGCTTTCCCTGTATCATTTGTGCACTTTATTGTTGACTAAATTGCTACTGATAAGTGGAGACATTTCTCATTTCCAGCGGTCACAGAAATAAGTTTTGTTCAATTCCATTTCACCTACCTATCTGCAGACACCTTGCCAGAGCACTGCCCAAGTTCTAGGTACTGTAGTTTACTTTTTTATTGCTGTTGTTCTGATTTTGGGACTTTTAAAACTTTTTTTTATGTGAAAACTTCTCATAAGCAGTTTACACTTTAAAAAAAAAAACAAAAAACAACTCTTCCTATATTTTTCAAGGTGAACTGAAAAGCTTTAACAATCAAAGTCCATGTGTCTGAATATCACAACATTATGAATGTTCTTATCAATCAATTACTGTAATTTTATTCTACCTTTTGTAACATGACAGTACTACAGTTCGGTGTTGCTTCCCCGGTCAAAGAAATTGTGCGTGCGTCTAACAGGGCAGTGAATTTATCCAGTTCTTCAAACACCATTTGAAGTATTGGAACCAAAACATGTGAGATGCTGTGTAGTTCTGAATTGGACTCATTCAGCATCTGCCCACACTGGCTGTCATCCAGGATGTCATCAGTTGCAGAAGAAGTTATTTTAATCATGTGTCTTCAGCCAGGTAAAAGTGAAAAAGTATTTCAGTTTACCATGGGAGAAACTTCTTTCTTTCAGAATGGATGTAGATATTTGCTTAAAGTTACCTGAAATCTGTTAGTTGTTGAACTTTCTAGTTCTAATTTTGTGAGCTTGAGACTGTTTTGTTTTTCTATGCTGCACGTGTGTAGAACCTGTTTTTTTGAATGTTCTTTATGTATGTTTCATTCATTTTGGTCATTTAATGTGACTACTGCTGGTTAACTAAACTTATGGCAATATTAATGAGTTACTACATTAACTCAAGGATTTGAAAACTGCATTTCCTGAAATGTACGTAACTATGATGATGGATTGCAGAGCATTTCTTACACTTGTCTCATTAAGCGTTTAGACTTTGTTTTTAAATTCTTGAATTTTCCTTAAATCATCCAGCAATGTGTTCACAGGGAGAACAGATTTGGTGGAACGCTTAGGTAATTATCCTTGGTCAATAAGGTATCTGACACCTCACAAGTACACTACGTTATGTTCTGGTTTATAAAATATGTGTGCCACTACCTTGCAAACAATGATAGTTTGCAATTCACTCTGTATTTATATAGTATACCCACATATATGGTAGCTACACTGTTGTTAAATTTGTTTTACTGATTCGTGAACAAAGGCTAGGCCATGGATAGTTGGGGGTTGGTTGATGGAATATAAAACACCAATGCAAATCTGACATCAATTTGATGTTTGTATATTGTGAAATTGTACCAGGTTTTGCTTATGCTACAGGAAACTGAGGCATAGGATACGAAAAATCAATGTCTAGGTCACATTGGCTTTGATCACGTTTCGTGAATATTGTATCTCTAGATTTATCAAGAGAACTTTGAATTTCTGGCAAATGGTGCTTAAATTGGCCCCTTCATATGCAATGGAAAGCAGGCCACCACCACCATATACGCTCATTTGGAGAAAAATCACATTGCAAAGGTGCTGGAAGAGCAACACTGATCTCACCTTGTGCCACCTTTCGAATGGTACCGTGGCTCGATGCCTCTCGGGCGTGTGGGTACAGCCACGCAGATGTGTAACTTTCACTTCCTAGATGCTGTTGCTGCAGTGTAAACGGGGAACAAACTGGAATGTTTCAAGATATTTTTATTGCAAGTCGAAGCAAATTAGTCCGTATTTTCAAAGTTCCCAGTAAAATGATAGAGTAATAGTTTAGCACTACAGTTTTATTCACTTACTGATACGTTCAGTTTGCAACACTATTTTGTATGTTTCTATCCCTGATAGAGTCTAGAAGAGTAAATGGGCATATTATTTTGCACAGATCTCCTAATGTACAGTATTTTTAACACAGAATCTTATAGTGTATGTAACAATTCGTAAAGTTAAAAAATTATGCAAATTTTCCTTGAGTTCTGCTAGAAGAGAAATACATGAAAATGTCACAACTGGTCACTTAGAAACTAGGAAACTTTTAGACTACAACTTAATAGCACTACCGGTGCGGACAGATAAAATCCTGAGGACCAATAAAGAGCAGCTAAGCAAAATTTATCCCTTGATTTCCCATGTTTCTCGAAGCTTTCTCCTCTGGCAGAGAAAAAAGAAATTCTAGAGCCTGTAGATATCTATTTATAATATAAAATCAAGAATTTTAAGTCCAAAATTTTGGCATATTTCATACAACTTTTCAAATCTGATTAAAATAGTGACTCAAAAATCCTGTTAATAGACAGACTATTAGGTTGCTGTGTTAACTGTTTAAAAAGGAGCAAGTGACACTTAAAATGCAGCTTAGAATGCTATGAGATGTATAATATTCAATTCTGTTGTTTTTATTTTGTTTAGTTGCAGAGCAACTGTATATATTGTATAACCTAAAATCAACTCTTATTTTCAATGTCCTGGATGCAGTGATTTATAATTAGAGCATGATTAATAAATTTTACTCTTGTCAACCAGTCAAATGTCTGGAAAAATAAAACTACTTTTAAAATCTTTGTCTGCTTCTCTTCTGTTAATTTGCATTGCTTAGGCAATATTGTTCTTTTTACTGTGTAAAAATGATAAATACTAACAACCAGCACATGAAGGGAAAAAAGTACATCTTGTGGACTTTAGCTGAACATAGAAACTGTGGAGACGACACACCTATGATTAAATTAGAGGTGTAAAGCACCAGATGACTCCCTTTTACACTTTGCTTTTGTTTTGTTCTAATACCTGGGTTAAGCAGAACCCAAGCCTATATTAATAAATTGTTTCTCAGACAAGGAGATAGAAGTAAGTGTCAGTTTTATTTTACATTTCTACAATATTGACATTAATATACAAAACACGGTTTAGGAAAAAAAAAAATCTTGTTAAATATAAAATTCTTGTCCTGGAACCTGAAGATGAAATAATTTCTTCAAGTCATGTTTGAGGAATGACAGAGTACCATGTGCAAGGTTGTGTGGCTCTTTGCACAGCAAGTCTCTCTTAGGACTGTGTGGCTACAGCCAGTCTGTGGTATCACAAAGGCCTCTTGTGCTACACACTCACGTACTGCCCAAGCAAATCAGGACTTCTCCGACATTAAAACTGAATCGAAGGCTGTAGATAACACTTTGCAAATGGCTTGTGCTTGTTCCTAAAAAACCCGAACACACATGTTAACACTTCCTGAAGAACTTCTCAGAACTCATTTAAAGCAGAATGTGACCTTTATCCTTCTTTTGGATATGGAGTAGCACAAGTGAGACCTGATTGCATCCTGTGGTCTGCACTGACATGGGGAAGCTGTTTTGAACAAGCTCCTTTGAAACAAAGTTGTTGGCTGTCATCAGAGCACAGCCCCAGCATTCAGAACATCACTTCTTGTGTTCCCCCAGTGCTGCCAGCTAAGGGTCTGTGTCATCGGAGCATCCTGACAGTGGCTTCTCCTGCTCTTAAGAAGGCATCACCTCCCTTGCTTACAAATATGACTGCATGCTCTACTACCAAAATTATTGCTTGATCCCTCCCTGCTCTGTCCCATCTTAAGAGATATTTCTCTTTGAAAATACAAGTGCAGGATTGTCCCCAGCAGCTACCACAGCACTCTTTAGATTGCAAATTTAGACTGAAAAGAGCTTTCTCAGGTGTGTACTTTCACTGGCAATTTTAGGGAATGTAGGTGTTTTCCTCAAAGCTGATCAAATGCAGGGCTGTTCTCCCTCCTCAGCCAGTGCATTTATACTTTTTTTTTTTTTTAATTGAGCAATACTCCCTCTGCTAGAAGCCTTCACAAAGGCCTTAGGTTTTAGAATCTCCCTTTACAATCAAAATTCTGATAGCTAAATTAAAAACTGTAAGCATAAACTCTTACCAGACTATTGCACTGATATACCCAGAGGCTGCATTCTTCAGAGGCTGCATCTGTTGTCTTCAAAGCCAGTAAACTTTTTCCTGCTCCCAGACCATCATCATAGCAGACCATCCGTACAATTAAATAGAGAGCATGCCTGTGTAACACGTCCTGAAAACACATAGCAAATAAAAGTTACTCTGGAACAGTGCAACAGCTATTTCAGTTTTCCATCTGTTTTTATTCTCTCTTACAAAAGAATACTTCAGATTTATTTACAGGAGAAAAATATTCCTTAGTAAATTTTTTTTTTGATTGAGAGTTTAGAGATTTTAAAAAGTGGCAGTTTAACACAACCTTAGCTTAAATATTTGCCTCTATTTTAGAATTGCATTCCTATGTGGACTATGAAGACAAGCTAAGAGAGTTTGAGTTGTTCAGCCTAGGGAAGAGAAGGCTCTTGGGAAGACCTTATAGCACCTTCTAGTACCTGAAAGGGCTACAGGAAAGCTGGAGAGGACATTTTACAGGGCATGGAGTGACAGGACAAACGGGAATGGCTTTAGGCTGAAAGAGAGTAGGTTTAGATTGAACTAGCACAGGTTGCTGGGAGAAGTGGTGGATACCCTATCCCTGGAGTGTTCAAGGTCAGGTTGGATGGGGCTTTGAGCAGCCTGGTTTAGTGCGAGGTGTCCCTGCCCATGGCAGGGAGTTGCAACTACAAGATCTTAAAGACCCCTTCGAACCCAAACCATTCTATGATTCTATGACTGCATTGCTGTCCGTACTATGAAAACACACATTCACTTCCCACCTACCCTCATTCGCCCTCTAGAACAGGTGGGACACTCTGTACCTCTGGCACAGATGTAAATTAAAACAGCTTCTTACTTTTCCACTATTTTTCCAGACAACCCCTTGTCTTGGTTCCGTACACACAAGAAACTTTTCCCAGAAGAGTTTCAAGGTCAGTTGCTTTGGGAGGTAGTATTCATGTGGCTGTAGCCAGGCTGTTTGTAGCCTGAGCCACAGGGTATGTCCTGATTGCTCCACAGACCTTGTCTGGGACACTTCCACTCTCCACCCCAGTCGCAGAGTTTCACCATAGTCCCATGACTTCTTATTTGGGCCCTTCCAAAAAGGGGTTGGTTTAAGTCATCTAGTACAAGGTCTCTGCAGACCTGCCCTACAAAAAGCCTTTCTTCTCTAGCCACCCTCCCCTCCAATCATAGGCATCTGGTTTATTCCAGTCATACCATCTCCAGGGTCTTAGGAATTCAAGACAGCTCTGTTTCCATGTTCAAGGTACTGAACACTTTGGCCCTGTCAGTTGCTGAAGGGTCCTTGACACAGAAGCTGTTAAAATGGACAGTGAGCTGCTGCTGGCCACGAAACCTTCCAGGGAGAGCCCTCTACCAGAGCTCTTAAAGCTCACCTTGCCAGAAAACATCTCCCTCCCTGATGCTCACTCGGCAGTTGCTCGCAATTGCTCACACCATCACCGACTATCACACCATTTCCAGGGCAGCTGGAGCCCACGTGGAACTTACTGGGTCAACCCTCCAGTCTCTGTATGAAAGATGCCAAGATTGTTCACCAAATTACTAGTAACTTCCAAGAGTTACTTGCCTGGAACTTGCTACAGTGCTAACATGCATGTGGATTATCACCAGGAGAGGGAGGATGAAATTATTTAAAGTACACAGTCTCCTTGAAAATTCATTTCCTCCCCTTCTTTCAGTATTTTGGAACTCTAAGAAAAGAGTCTGGTGAACTAACACACTAAAGAACAAATTAAATGTCAACAGTGACAGAGATGCAAAAAGCCAGAATTTGGGACACAGACTGCAATGCAATAAAACTGCCGTGCAAGCTAGCTTAACCACAGGCTTTATCAGCTTGGGCATGCTTTCAGCTTGAAGACAGAAAAATGATGGATGACAGTCTTAAAATTACCTACTTGATCTTTATCAAAGCACAAAGGAATTTAAGTAATTTTGTAACCTGTGTTTTAATGAGAATAAAGAATTTAGAAGGACAGCAAAAACAGAACCCAAAAAATTCAGAGTCTGAGTAACAACTACTACCCTTCCTCCCAGGCATTAGAAACAAGTGCTTTTTTCTGAAGGGACCAGAGGAAACTTTTTGGCTCCCTTCAGCGCATTCAGCTATTGAGCAATGCTATTCTCTGTCCTCATACTCAAGGCTTTTATGAACAGGCACTGCTGGGTTGTTGATGGGTCATGACTTCATAAGGCCAAGTATTTATGGTATCTGGGGCTCTGAGGGCAACCAGAAGGAAACCACATGGCTGCAATACAAAGCTACACAAAGGCAACTGGAGGGCCCTGGGGAAGAGACCGGATTTTTATTTTTAGCAAAAAAACTACTTGAAGTGCACTGAAGGAAAATCAACAAGTAGGAAATGATGCAAACAAAAAGTAAGCTTGATCAATAAAGTGGAATCATGAGGCTTTACTGCTGGAGTGAACTAACACTCCTGGATCAGGAATGCAAGGCTGGAACTTTAAAAAGGTGGGCAACTCAGGTGTTCTTAAAGAAAACCCATCTTTTGTTTTTCCCTCTCCACAATAACACCAACAGGAACTGCAGGCTGAGGAACCATTGGTCTTGGCCACCACAGTCACACTACTTTTCTCCATGAGAGAATGGCAAGAAAGCCACAGGGAAAGGAGGATGTGCCCAAAGAGCATATACGCTTGCTTGCCTTTTTTCTGGTGCTCTATCTCAAAAGGAATGACTTTTTGTCATAAATCCAACCAGGAAAATACAGAACCCTGTGGAGATATGACATGAAGCAGTGCTGCTGTGAGAGCTTGTTTGTTTGACTTTTGCTTGAAGTCAGAAATGACATTTTAGTCACACAGATCATCCATCAGAGAAATAAATGAAAGCACTTTTCAACTCTCATCAGAAAGACAAGTTTGCGTGAAGCACTTACATACTGATCAGATGTTGAAACTTTAATGCCGTATTTGGAAACTCCCATAATAAACTCCTCTTCACCTGGAACAAAAGGTAACTTTCCATCTTGCTTTGGAGGGAAACAAACAAAAGTCTTTAGTGCAGACAGAAGAACATGAACAATGAAGATACATAATAGAAAAGGTGTTTATGTGTACCTGGGTCCACTGGGACAGCAACACCACAAACCCTGCTCAGATTCTGCTGTGTGGGGTCTGCCTGCCACTCACGGCCTCATCTGGTCTCTTAATAGCACGTGAAATATATTAGGGGAGACTGGACATTAGGAAGCATTTCTTTCTTGGGAGGGTGACCAAACACTGGAATAGGCCTCCTAGAGAGGTGGTTGATGCCCCAAGCCTGTCAGTGTATAAGAGGCATTTGGGCAATGCCCTTAACAACATGTTTAGATGCTGGTCAGCCCTGAAGTGGTTGGGCAGTTGGGCTGATGATCACTGTGGGTCCCTTCCAACTGCATTCTATTCTGTTCTGTCCTATTCTACTCTAAATATTACATGCTTCAAGAAAGGAATTTATCATCTCAGGGGAAGAGTTTGGCCCTGTGGTCAAATCAGATCGGTTGAAAAATCATGCATGGTCTATCATGCTGCAGTGACCCGAGCTGATCTGTGTTCCACACTGGCAGCACTGTCATTACTTGGCTGTAAAAATACTTTTAGCATGTATTCAGATTCTTGAAATGTCAAGCTGCTGTTCAATAAACAAAAATTCTGTGCTACCTAATGAGAACAACCAGTTACGGCTTTTAACACAAAAAGTAAGTGCAAGCAACCACAGGTTGGCAATGATGATGCAAGTATTATTCAGGTTCTTTTGTCACAGGTTCATGAGTGATTATATGCAGAAACGTGACATTTTCCTCTGCAGGAAAACTTCTACAGTACTGAGGAAATCTGGAGGAGATATTCTTTCCTAGTTACTAATTCTAACAGTGCTGGAGGCATCGTAACAACTTGCAGCTGGGATACTGGTTCAGTAAGGACTCATGAAAAAGGCCTTCACTTCTGCAGAACGGCTTTTTGGGTGCATCTTCCAGTTACTCAACACGACAGAACTGTGTGTGATGGCTTTGGAGATTCATAGCTTGATGCTTTTTTGAAGTGTGCTACTTTATTCAAGTAAGTCTAAGATTCACAAAGAAAGATCATGTGATAATAGGACAGGAACACACCTAAGCTTACGATGTGCTGACATTGGTACTGTCTTTTGTAACCCACTTACCTGTGCAACATCTATGTAATTTATCAAGTCCAATGGCCCCTCAAGACTTTTGCTCTCATTATATTTCAATTTTTCAATGGCACCAACATATTTAACTCTGAATTCTGCACACGTATCAGAATTACTATTGCTTTGTCCTGCAACAAAATAAAACAAAGACATTCTGAAGACTTCTAGTATCATAATGCTGTTCTAAGTGGTGTTAACAGGGCTATCTTATATTCCCTAATTTTACAGACTTTGATCAAACACTTATCACTCCTCTTTAATGAACTGCCTTGGTCTGATTGAAAACAGGCCCTGGTAAAAGCAGCAGTTTCATATGAATCCAAGATACATTATTGTTTATACCAATTCAAATTTGGAGTTAACAACCTTAAATCAGAAAATATAGAAAAGATGGTCCTATTTTTTTGTATCTATTTGTTTTAAACTAACTGTTGGGCCCAACAGGGATACACTTTGAGCTGGTGAGCAAGAACAAGTAAAACCAAATCTTATTTCCATTATCTCAGTGCAAATGTAAACTTGGAAAAGCAGGAAACAGCATCCAAAAAGCTATATCCGATTTATGCTGGTAACAGACCAGTAACACAATTAAGTTTTTCTTACTCAGACACTTTACTTCAAAAACAGTGACTTAATCCTAGATGAATCATTAATAATACTTTAGAGGCCTAGGGCTATGCATGCATTAGTCACCAGGCTATCTAACAGATTCACTCACTATTACTGAAAATACCTATTTTTAACCTTTTCCATTTTCTGCTGTTTTATATGAACGCAATAAAGTTAATCCTGCTCCATCCATATCTGTTCAAGCTCTGATTACATACCTGAACTTTTTGTGGAGTCTGTATCTAGACTGGCCACAGTACTAGACCTGGAAAGTCCCCCGAGACTGGAATCTACAGACTAAGAAAAATAACCAGCATCAGAAAGTTACTGAGAATGTATTAACAATTCACTTCTAGATGTCCTACCTAAAGTCTTTTGTTTAAATAAACTTGTGTTTATGCTCTAATTACTTCAGCAGCACTGTAAAATGGGGAGGAAAAAACAATACCACCTGTTTCTTTCCTGAAGTTACCTTTCTGCCTCAAGGCAAGTTAGACTGATATAAATTCAGCAGGAACCCTTAAAAAGTCCATAGATACTTTGAAAGAAGGAGGAAATAAGACAAAAATTGAGAAAAATGAACCTTAAGGTTATGTCCACAGTTTTCTGGTACTGCATCTTAACTTGAAGAAATTAACAGTTACATGTTTGTCACCAATGCCTGAAATAACATAGCAGTGCAAGGGAAGTGAAACAGCACCTTGGAAAATCCAGGAGATCCTACTGATGATTGCAAAACCTACCAGACAATATGGACCCATTATTCAAAATGAATCCTTTTCAAAGTTACTGAGAAACCAGCTAGTATTGAAGAATAAACTCATTCCTGGTAACTAGCACTAGGCATCTTCTTTAAAGACAAGCTTTAAGAAGAAATTTTTCCTCCAAACCTTACTATGTGCTGCCAGATAATCTTGTGTTTGTGTGTTTCACCATGGAAGCAACTGAGCATTCATCTCAGAATATATGGGCTTTATAATGGATAGGTATTTTTAACTTTCTTAACACAATCTGAGGACCAGAAGTAGAAAGTTCTCCTTGTGGAACACAGCATTTTATGGAAATCACATCCTACCATCTGTGCAAGTGAACCACTGAACTGTCAACTTGTAACTAACAAAAGTGCTTCACAAAGAGAGAATACACGACATTCAGCTTACCTTGCTTTTGGTGCTGATTTCACTGCTTTGTGAGCTGCTGCTGCTGTGTCGCTTTTTTCCTTTTCTAAACATCTTTTCATAATTGGATCAAGGAAGATCTTCTAGGTAGGAAAAAATAAAAATTAAAGCTTGTCATATCATCAAGGGAAGGAGCTCCTGGCAAACATCAGTGACTGTGTCCAAAGGGACAGAAAATGGACACTTGTAAAGGACTATTGGAATGGGTGTAGGAATGTTCCTTTGGTGCTCTTCATGTGTGGCTGGAGAAAGTTCCTCAAGCTCTGTACTAAAACTTGCCTAACCTTTTGAATCATCAAAAAATGCTAATACCTAGTTTAAAGACTGTTGCAAAGGTCAGTTTCTAATGTATATATCGACAAAATTTAAAAATTTACATTCCCAGCTAAATGCATTAGATGATTTTGTGACTACCATCTAAGTGCCCTACAAAGTGCATCCAATGCAATCCCTGCTCCAAGGACTACGCTTTCATCTAAAACAAACAAACAAAAACCCCTCCCAAACAAACAAACAGAAAACTCAACCCTCCCAGAGAGCTCCAAAAAAACCCCCCAACCTAAATCTATTTCTTAAGAACTACTGATTGGAATACTTGTAGGAGCTGCCATTACTACTTAACATATTCCTGAAAATTAAAGCAAAATGGATATTACATTTACTGCCTTAGAAGTGAAGTGCTGGGCATCCTGTGAGCATTCCAGAAGCATTTTCCCTTTATCTGCTCTACTACTTCAACTGCTCCACTTAACATTTGGCTGGCCCGTATAAAGCAGCAGGATGGTGGCTCCCAGTCAGGGACTGCTGAAACCCAATTTCTCAGCTTCAGGGACGAATATTTTAATTACAGAACTTCAGAAACTTTGAGCAGGCGGAAGAAAGAGGACAAAGGAAGACAGCTCACACTGCAGACAGTAATGGAAGACGCACAAGAGGGAGCTCAGATGTGCGGTGCAGTGATGGATTACAGTGCCCAGACCGCTGCTCTGTCCCTCTTTAAGCAAACATTTCGTCCCTGGCAGACCAAAAGCCGCTCTCGGCAGCAAGTGGTGCACAAGGCCCCGCGGTACCCGGGACACCCGCATCCCCCCGGGCTGCTCCAGCCTCCAGCGAGGAGCTGGCATGGATCTGGCAGCCCCTCCTTCACAGCAGCTGCTGCCGCCACAGGAGCAAATCTGCCGACTCTGCCTGCACTCTCCGGGAAAGACACAACTTAAAGGCACAAAAGCTTAACCCGTCCTTCTTCACAAGCGATGAGGGCTCTCTCAGGAGCTCCTGACTGAGCACACGGGTCTTCCTCGGCACCTCTGGCACCGCGGGTGCAGGAAGCAGCCCGGAGCATTCGGGCAGGGCAGCACCGCACCCCGCCCCTGCTGTTCCCCCCCGCTTCTCCGGCGACACCGCGATACTGACGGAGAGCTCACCCCGCTCCCTCAGCCCCGTCCCGGCGCCGCTGCTCCCCGGGAGCGCCGGGCCCCGCTCGCCTGCCGGGCCCCGCTCGCCTGCCGGGCCCCGCTCGCCTGCCGGGCCCGCTCCCAAAGCCGATCCCGTTCCGGGTCG